>VRLP01005012.1:0-15000 GCA_009660295.1 Lophius piscatorius | reverse complement strand
CATTTTTTATTACGTAGTGTGTCTCTCATTTTTGTCACCTTTAAAATGTCTGTTAGTTGGGGCTTTAAATTTCCCCTTTGGGGCTAAATAAGGTTAACTTTAGGAAAAGATAAAGTTTCAATCTATCACATGGGGATAAACAACAGTCAGGTGGGGTGGGTGTGTTTGGGGGTGGGGGGGTTTCACTCACACCAGAGCTCATAGTAGTAGCTGCAGCACTGTGTCTCTCCACAGCAGTGACCCCACTCACAGATGTAGCTCTGGTTGTTTAGCCCCTGGCACAGCTCCTTAACCTGTAATAATAATAATACATTTAAGACACCGACAACTTCAAACTTCATCAGTACCTCAAGAGTCAGTCTGTTAAGAGAAGAACCTGTCTGTCCACATTCTGTTGTGGTTTTCTACTGGTCCTGTCCTGGAACTGATCTTGTGTCACTCTTTCACCCTGTGTCTCAGGAGCTGCTAACTGTAGCCTGTTAGCTGCGCTGTTTACTTCCGAGGAAAATATAGATAACATGAACCATCATACATAAAGACAAAGAGTCAACATCAATAAACCTCAACTGTAATAAACGTGAACATTAATAAACCTGGTCAATAATTAACATTCATTGTGATACCCATTAACATTTATGGACCTGAATTTCGAGAAACGAAACATTAATAACTCTGAACTTCAATAATCATGAAATAAACCTCAACTAAAATCGACTCAGACGCTGAAGCTAACAGGCTAACAATGCTAGCTCAGTTAGCTTGTTCACGAACGACCGAAGACTACGCTAGGCTAACGGTAGCTGTTACCTCCGTGCCTGACACCGTTTCTGAATCTTCTGACCCAACGTTCATCTTCGGTAAATCCATGACGGGAGAGAAGAACATTAATGTTTACCTCTGAGAACTTTCCTTACTTCACATCGTTCACAACATCCGGTCTCTCAGGGAAAACAACAAAACTACATTTCCGGCTTCCCCTCCTCCGCGCCCCTCCTCCTCCTCCCCTTCTATTGGTCCATTCAACAACTGAATTCTGGACGGTGATTGGCTGTTGCTTCTTCCTCTTCAGGTTAAAGGCGGAAGTAGTCTGCATTAGCGCAAGTGCATATCCGCCACCCTCTGGTATGGAACGATCACTGCTACGACTTATATGTACATTTAACAAAACTACAAGAATATATTAGATCTAAAAAATCTTTCTTCTGCTGACTTAATATGTAAATATGTATTTTTGTTAAATTTAAATATGAAATAGTTTACAACGACGGAGAATAACAGCCGACTGTTGAAACATTCTTCATAAGACCATTCACGCTGACACTCTCGCCTAGGGATACATTTTGGGGTCACCAGTTCTCCTACCTTCATGTTCTGGACAGAGAACGACTCCGCCCCGGGTTAGTGGTGGGTTTGAACCCTGTATCTTCACATAGATTACACACAGATGTTGAACATAAACTCATTTATTATATTAAATATTTCAGATTACAGTTACATTTCCAATGAGAATATTTCTGCACGACACAAAGGAAGCAGTGTGACCTATTGTCATCCATCAGAGTACAGAAGTATAGTTAATTTAATCATAACCTGTAAATTAGGAGCTACAGCAGTCTGCATCCAGAACCAGGCTGTGATGATGTCATCAGCATCAATTCTGTATTTTGGGGTGAATTTGAAACTTTTATCCTCAGATCCTATAACATGTCAATAATTCACCGTGTCACAACATTTATCGTCTCAGCAGGTTAGACACATATATGTGCCAATAAAACAATTAAAACTTAAAGATGTTTTATTACACTAACGTCAGAAAAAAGACTTCCATCCCCACCTCCTCCTGCCTCCCTTTCATTCACACACATGTATTCTGTCCTGGCGCCACTGACCTTCATTCCTCTTCTCTCCAGGTTCTCCTCCACCTGCTCCCTGCTCCCAATACAGATCAGTGTCCTCCACCAACATCATAGTCCATGGAGACTCCTTCTGACCTCCTCTGTCAGCCTGTCCATCACCACAGCAAACAAGAAGGGGCTCAGAGCCCATCCTTGATGCAGTCCCACCTCCACCTTCAACCCATCCATCACTCCTACTGCTCACCTCACCGCTGTCATGCTGCTCTCATACATATCCTGGACCCCTCTAACATACTTCCTGTCGTTCCAGACCTCCTCAAGCAATCCCACAATCCTTCACCACTCTGTCCTACACTTCCTCTAAATCCACAAAGACACAATGCAGCTCCTTCTGACCTTCTCTCTTCTTCTCCATCAGAACTCGCAGAGCAAACATCTCATCAGCTGATCTTGACGTGGAAAGTTATTCCTATAGGCGTTATAATGTTAGATTATTAATAAATCTGGGTGTGTCTTATTTAAGGCGGGGCCCCAGACGCCTCTCGTGATGAACAGGTTAAAAATACATTGCAGTGAAATGAAGCCGGACCTGGAGGTAACATGGACTCTGGTTCCTCCTCCTCCCTTTGAAAGCTTCAGCCCAGTTTGAGGGAACAAAAGCAAACAAGTGACATTGTCCTCAGAGGAATTCTGTCTTGTTCACTGCCTTTCATGACCTCTTCTCTCTGCCGGTCTTCATTCAGGCTCCCCAAGAAAGTCAATGGTTCCTTACATCCCAGTTTGACGTGTCAGGAGGATACACGCTAATCCCTTTAATCTGGCCTTTGAGCCCCAGGGAGGGGGGGCCGCAGAGAGTAATCCTGTCAGAGGAACAATAGGATTAAGGTCCGACCCCTGAGAGACAATCAGGTATCCACTGACTGATCTCTCCTCACTCTGACTCTATTTTTGTTTTGCGGGCCTGAGAGGGATGAGGGGGGGAGTCGGTTGTGACGGGAGGAAGGACCTTTCTTTGAGGGGCTGCTGGAGGTCTGACAGGCCTGTGGTCTCTGAAGCACCAGGGACCAAGGAATGAGTGACAGGTGAGGGGTTTGGTGTGTGTTGGGAGGAGGTGGGTCTTGTTGGGGCAGAAGGTGTAGGAACACCAGATTTTGTTCATGATGTCAGTCTGGACCGACCCGACAGATTGACTGAGTCAGTTCTGAAACAGCGTTGTTGATGTGTAACTAGAAGCCCACCCAGCGGGTCCACAGAAACAATAAAAACCACTGAGGAGAACATTTTAGATTTCAATCTCAGAGTTCGAGATGGTTTTTAATGCTGATCCAGGGTCAGTTTACCTGATCACCACTAGAGGGCTCCATTACAGTACCGTTGTCACCAGCCAGTTTCCATGTGCCCCCCCCCCCCCACTCTGGAGGTCAGACCACGCAAACCTTCATTCATCCCTGCGGAGGAGATTATCGGCAGCAGAGGAGCGACTGTGGAAGTTTACAGATAAAAATAGAAATACAATAAAGTCAAACTTGTGTGCAGATTTGACCTGTGGGCTGTGAAGGAGGAGCCTCGTGGGGGGTGGTAGTGTGTGTGTGTGTGTGTGTGTGGGGGGGGGTTATGGCTTGACTGGCTGATTGATTGGTTGATTGATTGGCTGGCGTGTCAGTATGTTGCGTGGCTGGTTGGTTGGCTTGTTAGTTGGTTGGTTTGCTAGTAAGTTGATTGGATGGGTGGCTGGCGAGTTGGTTGGCGAGTTGGTTATTTTTTTTGATGGGTGGCTGGTTTGTTGGTGAGTTGGTTGGTTGTGTGGGTGGCTGGTTGGTTGGCTGGCGAGTTGGTTGGATGGATGGCTGGTTGGCTTGTTGGTTGGTTGGTTGGATGGGTGGCTTTTTGGTAGGCTTGTTGGTTGGTTGGGTGTGTGGCTGGATGGTGGGTCTAACCGAATGTGGGTTAAACAGTGAAGAACTTGAGGTAACCCTTCCTCCGTCCCAGCAGTACTTCAGTGAGGATTCTGGTCTCACAGCAGAGGGAAACAATGTTGAGATCCAGTGAAAACGAAGGGGTCCATTCAGCTCCAGTGAACTGGTCTTAAGAAAACATGAGTTGGTTTTTCTCGTCTGCTCAGGTTACCAAGAAGCTCCTGTTAAGTGCTGGAGGTGAATTCCAGGTGAGCCTCTGTGTGAAAGGCTATGAGTCACTGTGACAGGTGCGCTGTTTGTTTAGGCTCTCCATGGTCCTCCAGATGGTCTGATGGGTTACATGTTTCTCGGACCACCCCACTTTATCCCATCCAGAGTGAAGATTCAGTGTAAATACCGCAAGGAGGGCTCCATTACAGCGGAAGGTGAGATCATCGTTCTCACCCCTGTCGCTGAGATGGTAGGTCTCTGAGATTGAAGAAGGTCCCTGAGATGGTAAGAGGTCTCTAAAATGGCATGACGTCTCTGGGATGGTAGAAGGTCCCTGATATTGTAAAAGGTCCCTGAGATGGTAGAAGATCCATGAGTTGGTAGGAGATCTCTCAGATGCTGGGAGGTTTCTGAGATGTTAAAAGGTCTCCAAGGTGGTAGAAGGTCCCTGAGATGGTAGGAGATCTCTCAGATCCTGGGAGTTTTCTGCGATGGTAGAAGGACCCTGAGATGGTAGAAGGTCTCTGAGATGGTAAACGGATCTGGTAAAAGAATCAGATCCTGGCTCTTTGACACTGAACCCAACTGAATTGGTTCCCACACTTTTAATGTTGATACTAATGAAACAGCTGATCTCACAGAAGATATACTGTAACACAAACAGTCTGAAACGTTCATGCAGGTTCTGAAGGAAAGGAGTCAGAACACAATATCTCACCTCTTCCATCTGGGGAAGAGATGGTACCAGGATGGATTGTTGGAAGAAGAGAAGCCATGGGAAGCAGAGTGATGCTTTGCACCATGTTCTGATGGGAAACCTTGGGTCCTCTTACCATCATGTAGATGTTCCTTTGACATGCAGCACATGTTGTTCTAGTGGAATGATATGTTTGGTTTCTGCCAGATGGAAAGGGACTCTTGTCTTCAAACAGGCCAACTTTCCTCTCATCAGTCCAGAGAAGATTCTCCCAGAAGCCCCGAAGGTCATCATGGTGTGTTATGGGTAAATTCAGACGTTCCTATGGGTCAGCAGTGGCATCTCCTAACCACTCTCCCAAGATCTCTTGAATAGGATAGCCATGACCTCTGACCTTTATTCAGACGAGACAGGCCTGCACGTCCTTGGATGTTCTCTTAGGGTCTTCTGACTTCCTGAATGAACTTTCTGTTTGCTCTTGGAGGAATTCTGGAAGGGGGTCCACCTCTGTGAAGGTTCTCTATTGATCAAACACTTCTCCATATGTGGATATATGGAGTGCCAGAACCTCAAAAACAGCTTTGAAATCCTTCCCAGACTGATGGGTTTCAATCACCTTCAGTAATTTCTGTTCATTCTAGTATTGCTATTATCTGGTGTGACCTAGCATCCAACTCCCTGCTTCTGAAGATGGTCCAGTTTGGTAGTTTTTAGGATTTACTCTCTAAGTAGGCGGAGCCTCTTTCACACGGATCCAGATGGTCAGAGAATATTTTGTTCAAAGTAAGTTTAATTACCCATATTTTGTCTCCCAGCTTTCTTTTTTTGTTAAATTTAGTCTAAGATCCAGAAAACCAGGAGGGGTTCTGATGGAACCGGTTGCAGGTCCACCATCTTACAATCCTGACCAAGAGTCCAGTCCTAAAACCAGTACTTTCACTAGACAGAGGATACCAGGTCTGGCTGAGACCTTACTGACCATTAACCCCGTCTCCATGATTAATTCAGCTGTTGGGGTCCCTGGAGGTCAGATCTCCTGCATGGGTGGTCAATATCTGCACGCCCTGTGGCCCGGCCTTTAAGTGGTTCTGCTGTATCAGCTAATGGACGACTCATGATCTCATGTGTGCACTAATGGTCAGCTGCTTTATAGAACCCACCAACCCGGTCATCCTGGTGAAGAATCAGAGGAATTCCCCGGTAGCCCACCAACAAAGCAAGGGGAGGTAGATCCTGAGCCGGATACCGCAGTGGATCAAAGCTCTGACCTACGTGGACAATCATAGGAGGGAATGCACCAGCGTAACCATGACAACCAGCTGATAGCTAACAAATATACAATATATTTAACTATAGAAATATAAGTCCAAACCTCCGGCAAGGCCCAGAACCTACCTCTGAACAGACTTTGTTTCTTCCTCTCTCATTCTCTTCATGTGGTCAGCACCGTGTTTTATTCTCTGCTCCACATATTTTTGTTTATGAGTGTACACAATAACTTTTTGGATTTAGACTTAAACTGACATTTTTGGGTTATTTCCTGGTCCTCTCCAGTGCAAAACATCAAAGGAACAAGGCACAAAAGAACCCTAGGTTTAGGAAAACTTCCTGCAGATTCCTCCATTAATGTCTTTGTTACTGCCAGCATCTAAATCTACCGACAACTCCAACAAACGCTCTGAGTATCTCTCAGATACTCTGCAGCCCCACTTCCACTTCAGTGTCTCTGTTCAGCCCACCGAGGCCTCAGCTCCAACCCAAAGGAACATCAAAGGAATAAAAGGATACATGGCAAGAATAATGGACAGTTTAAAAAGCACCTCGGAACCTCCTGACGTCACTACTACAAAGGAGTTCACTTTTATTATAAGTTATTGTAAATGCTGCGAAAACATTAACGTCACCAAAACGTAATCATCTCTAGGATATACCAGAACCTACCTCTTGGTAAGACCTCTGGGATCACCGTACTGCAGAAACTAATCCCTGGTTCTGGTGTGATGAGAATGGTCACATGATCTACTCTGAAACATGTCAGCCCTGATGGTGATTGGGCTGAATGAACCGTCAATCATGTTGATGTGAGGCTATGTGACACCTGGGCGCCATGAGCTCACCGTTATGATGAATGTAAACACGATGGTGGTGACGCCATGACGGTGATACCGACATGAAATACAGAATCCTGACCAGAGCCCACCCCTCCCCTTGATCTGGACTCCAGTTCCAGGTGTTCTGTATGTGAGGTCATGGAGATTTGATGTCTGTCCATCAAACAGATCCTCTCATTGTACGTCCGATCCCTCCTGACATCTGATGTCATCTACAGGATCGCACGTACCTAAACCCAAACACAGCATTTCCACGGCAATAAAATGGGTTTGTCAAGAGGATGATGGGCCTTAATCCCCTCAAAGGCTTCGTGTGGGTCCAGACGGCGAGGAGAGGCCTGTGTTTTCCTCGCCGTGTCTCAACAAACGGCATGTTCTCATGATGACGGCGGCACCTGAAGGCGGTGGATTAGTCCCCCGACGGGTTCCGGCATGTCCCTCTGGCCCAACAAGGTCTTCCTCTGGGCTCACTCAGTCTTCTCGGGGCCACTATGGTGGCCTAGAAGTCCTTTACTAATAGATACATATGACTGGAAGGGGCGGGTCCTATGGACAGGAAGTGATTGTTCTTGATCTTGAGGGTCAAACCTTCTCACACCTTCAGTAAAATCATAAAGGGGGTGGCTGTAGTTCAGTGGGTGAAGCGGCCGTCTCCCAATCAGAAGATCAGAAGGTACCCACTTCAATTCCCACCAGGGTCTACTTGTCGTTGGTTCCTTTAGCAAGACCCTGAAACCCTATTCCCCGGGCGCCTCAAAGGCTCCGCCCACTGCTCCCTCAGGGATGGGTCAAATGCAGAGAGAAAACATAACATGACTGTATATGAGAAATAAAGGATTTATTCTTCTTCTTCTAAGGATATTAACAGATCAGACTTCCTGGGTCAATATCTTCAGAGGACCACACAGCTGGACCAGATCCACCAGTCTCTGTGGGTTTGGTTCTGGGCTGTTGGTTGATGTACTTTGTTTCACTACTATGCAGTTGGTTATAATGTTGTGGCTGATTGCCTGACAGCAGACGGGACTGATGCACAGAAGTCGATGGTTTCAAACTAAAAAACTTTATTGAGGATTGTAGGTCATCTGATGTGGACCGGGTTCTGGCTAAAGTCCAGTGCGTGTAGCGCCGTTGACAGGGCCGCATACAGGTGAGAGCTGTTGAACCTCAGGCAGTACACTGGGCTGGTCGTCGGGTCCGAACTCATCTGGAAGAACTGAAACATGACATCAACAACAACAGAGGGAGGGGTCACTGGGAGGTCAGATGACCTTTGTAAAACTTCAAGGTGAACCAGCATCAGTTTCCTCCTGAACAACCCGAGGATGAACTGGACCCATTTCATTGAGGTCCCGAACCTCCACTGGTGTTCAGGAGAACTTTCCTCTTAAGGCTGCATCAGCCGCCAGCAGAGACTTATTTCTGGTTGAACTGGACCTCTAAGGTTCTGCTGAGGTTCTATACACACCTGAAGGCATTTTGTCTGCCGTTTATCCCACAGTCTGACCACGCCATAGTAGGAGGAGCCACTGGCCATCATGTGGTTCCCATCTGTCTGGATGCAGTACAGGGTGTTGTCATGAGGCTCCTCCCACTCCATCACGCACTTCCTGTGTAGGACATAGAGGAGGGTTAGGATGAACAGGAACGTCAGGTTCTGACCCATTACCATGGCTACATATCAGTGGGTGGGATATACCGGCACAAAAGTGACCACCTAACTTCTCAACTTCCGGACCTTTAATGACCTGCTGCTAACCTCTAGGCACCATGTACCACAGCACACCTTCAGAGGTCCGGCGGAGTCCGGGCCTCCACAGGGTCAGGTGGTTATAAAGTTGTGGCTGGTATTTAATGCGTATATATTTCATCCATGTGGTTTGATGTTGGTTCGTCTGAAAGCTCTGAGACAGAGGTGTGTCTGGTCCGGAGAAGGATTTCCCACCAATCAATGCTCCATTAGAGCCTCATCTATAAGTGATGGAGACACTGGGGGCAGACAGCAGGACAGCGGGGGGTTCCGAGGAGGGGGGGGGTAGTGACAAACAAGCCCGGGTGAAGCCCCTAGAATCTCTGCTGTTCAGGTGGCGGTTGATCAAACTCTGATTCTTACTTCCTCCAGCCTGATATCAACATGTAGAAGGAAGAACCGCTGCTTCTGATGGTTCTGCTACAAACATAATCATCTACACACAAAGATTAGAACAGAGGGGGCGGGGCCATCACTGCTGCAGGAACACGTCGGGAATCATTCCACTTAATATCTTATCTAATTTAATAACAGAGTTATTTAACCCCCACCTTATTAGCATTAGTACTAGCATTAGCATCCGGTCCCTCCAACAGAACCTCACTTCTCCTCACGGGTCTATAATAGGATACCATATATACCCTTTCCTTATAATTGAGGTCAACGTGTGGGACCACTTCCTTCAGATCCATGAACAGAAACATATATGGTGACATTAATTCTGGTCAAACTGATGATCAGAACCTCCTGAACCTCCTGACTGACACTGTGACCCCTGAGGTTTGACCATATGAATTATAGATGTCTAAAGAGGGACCCTCTCAGTCTGCCCTCCTTCACAGTCCCTAGAGCCACCTGACCATCCGATCTGATTTGTTTTACTTCGCTGATCCCCCCAGAACCCCTCTAACCCCAAACGCAGCGCGTCGCCCAGTAGAGGGTCTACAGCTCCACTATCTGACCCAGCAGATGGTCCACAGGTGTCCCTGTTATGATCGCAGATTCTACGTTGGGTCAGGTCTGCAGCCTCGACGTGCTTTTGCTGTAAGTGGTACGCCGGCGCTCTGACTGGATGAACCGACAGAAGGCGGCGGCGGCGGCGGCGGTGGTGGTCCTACCGCGGACTGAGCCGGAGGTCCCACAATCGAATGAAGGTGTCGTAGCCACAGCTGAAGATCTGGAAGGGAGACTCAAAGACGATGTCCAACACTCCGGCCCCGTGGCGAAACTGCGAGCCCAGACAGCACACGCACTCGGACCTGGAGAGGAGGACACCAGAGCAGAAATAGTCACATGACATGCGTTCACGTCGGTCATCATTAGTTCCTGCTCCTCTTACAGTCATTATGGCCCCTGGTTTAGGGGGGAGGGTCTTCAAACCTCCTGATGAATGGATGGACACATCCTTCATTCATGAGTGAGTGGACAGGACAGCACAGGCGTGTTCACGGCTAACACAGAGAGAGTTATGACATCATAAACCTCATCCTGAGGACCACTGCCTCGAACATGAAGGTTCTTCGCTGGTTCTGGTTCTGGTTCTGACTCAGGGTAAATCTGAACCTTTGTGTCTGCACTGGACACCCATCGGTTCCGCTTTTCTAGGACATCCCAGGTTCTGTTAGTGATCATTCATCTGAACTAAATGTGTTTTTCCATGACGAACATTAAAGGCAGGTTCTATTTCAGCATCAGAACCTGCTTCTATCCCATCATGCATCAGGTGACAGCCTTCATCATGGTGTCCTTGATGCGGGGGTTATTTCTTGGTAATTTCTAGCATATTTTTCAGAGCGTCTGATGTCGATGACCCAGAACCACCTCAGACCTGATGGTGGGGCTGGCGGCCCGTTTAGGGTGTTGTACGCTGGAGTGATGAGTGATGAGTGATGGGGGGGGGGGGGGGGGGTGGTTTGATGGTGGCATGCAGCAGTACAGAGCAGTGATCACAGCGCTGCTCCTCTTGATTCTTGGAGAATAACTGTTTCTTTGTTGCCATTTAATTCCCTCCGTAACCGTGACTGTGTCCGACCCGACCCATTTGATACCTGCCCCATAGCAACCATTTAAAGGAAGCTGCTGGCCTTGGTTACCCAGCAGCCCTCTGCACAACTCGTGCCCCCTCCGCCTCGCCTGGAGCTCAATCTGCAGGCATGGGCTGGTAATCTCCCGGCCTTACCCCAGGGGGCCTTCTTATTGGACCAGGGCTTTCCCCACAGGTAGCCTGATTGGGTGGGAGCCTTCTCATTGCCAGGATCTCAGGACTAAGCCCAGGTCGATGGGGAGTCCGTGATGAGGCTGATTCTGGGTCTGTGTGGGTTCTGACCCCTCATTTTCCTCTTACCACTAAAACCAAGCAGCTTAGCGCCACACAAAAACAGACTCGCTGAAGCCAGAGGGATCACAGCGCCCCCACCCTAATCATCGATCCTGAGCCCCGCCCTCTGGAATCTTCTGTCGACCAGGATCGGAACCCTCTGAACAAACACTGATGTTTAAATATGAACCAGGTCTCCATAAACTGGACTCGCCACCTGTGCGAGGATCTTAAAACCAGTAATAGCAGCGTGAGACCAGCGATCGCGGCGAGGTAACAGCAGGTTGGTCCGCAGACTTTAGTGGCGGCGTGTGATTACAGGACGGAGGCATGTAATCTGTTGGAATGAGCAGCGTCCTCTTTGTCTGTCTCTCCGTCAGGGTGAACACCTGAACACGGCCTCCAGCGGTTCTGACGCGAAAGTGTCACATGACAGTCAGATTCTCCTTTCTGACGACGTGAGGAGTCGCCTGACCTCTGACCTCTGAGGTCACATTAATCCGAAGACATTTTTCTATAATTAATTGAAATGAAGCCGTTATTTTGAAACCCCTGATAACATAAGTGTTTTATTCTGAAGGGTGTGAATCTGACCCACATGACCTCTGTGACCTCTACATTGTCTGGGGACACTTGTTTCGATGTGTTCTGTGATGGGAACAGAAACATGTAACGGTCAAGATGATGAGAAATAGAATCCAGGTTGTAACCCCCCCGTCATGAGAATGACCCTTGACCTGGATACAGAAATCAGTCTAAAATGAAATAGAAATGTTTTCCTAAGCTGGCTGATGGAGAAGAAAGCAGCTACTTTGTGAGATGGTAGACTGTGGAGCCCGGGTGGGGGGCACAGACTTAGTGATTGTTATGAGGGGGGCTACTGGCTGAGTCTAAGTCCTGCTCTCAGCCAGTCTGGTTTCCCTGCAGGAGTCAGGTTGGCTTTAGGGGCCACACACACACAATTTGTGAAAGGAATCATTAATGAATGGACAGAAGAAGCAGAAAGAATTATCCTTCAGTGTGGGGTGGGTGGGGTGCGTGGGGGGGGCAGTTAAAGAAAAGCAGTGTGTGTGTGTTTTTGTGAGGAATGGGTAAAGTGGGGGCCTGGGGACACACTAGGAACAGGTCCTCTTGTCTAAAGCCGTCAGACAGGTAGAGAAAAGACGCCCCGCTGAGGTTTTTACTCTAGTAAAACAAACAGAACCACGTCATCCGCCCAACATCCACCCACTGCACCCTGGACTGGCCGAGGGGGGGCTCCATCAGCACTGACCAGCGTCACAACACAGCAAACACGTGTGCAGCACAACGACCGGACCCTCCTTTCAGCATGAGGAATGCCGGGAATCCGGGCCGGGCTTGGAGCTTTGTTCTAAAGGAACAGAGGGAATCAGAGGAATGACGGTGAGGGTCCTCCTCTTTGATGCTTTTCCCCGCTATGGGTTTAACCATGGGCGAAAAGTTCTGGTGCAGATCAAATGGGAACACTAAGGTGGGATGGTCCGTCTCTCTGGCTGATCCAGAGACCTCTGGATCGCTGCCATTAAAAAGAGAGGGAAGAAAAAGGAAATTAAAGTGACATGTAAACAGGAGGCCCTCCGCCTTCAGGAGTTCCGATACCAGCTTTAGGACCTGCGGGTGACCCATTACAGTCACCTATGACCGTGGGAAGATCTGGAGAACCCCGACAAAACCCACGAACACAACACAGGAATGATCCAGGAAGGCCCGGTGGGTAGAGCAGTGTCCACTCAGCAAGAAGGTCCCAGGTTCAGAAGTAATAACGGGCCCATCAAAATCATAACTCATGGTGGATGATGATCCACCAGTATATGGGTCCAGATCCAGGTCTGGGAGACTAGTTGAGCTGTGGAGGTGGTCCTAGTGATCAGGGTGTTGGTGAATGTATGAGGGTTTTATAGATTTGAGATGTGAGAGGTCAGAGGTTTATAAACTATAAACTAAACAATAATTTTTTCATAAATAAAAAAGTAAATCACCGTCACCTTGTAACCATGACGATAACTCTCTCCACCTGTAGCGTTGACCTGCACCCCCCCCCTCTCTTCAAATTCTCCCGTTTGTGTTGTGTGGCAGCGGCATGTTCTTATTGGTCCATGTAAAGCTGGGATTACAGCGGCGGTTGGTTGCGAGGTGGTATCAGGTTTCAGCTTCCTGTCGACCTGGACCAGTGACAGATACTGGACCTCACTGGGGTCGAGGTCATACATCAACGGAGGAACGATTCACCAACCAAAAACCTGCTACACTAATAACTAATAAAGACAGTCTCTTATACCCATAATGCAATGCAGTCTGTGGAACCGGCATCCACAGCCTAAATCAGAGGTCGTTCCCTCTTATCAAGCTTAAAACATGACCTTGACTGACGCTGGGATCCTTCCTTAGACCACTTTGGTAGGTTCTAACCAATGTGGATCAGGAACTCCGAAGAAGACCTGCAATTCTGGAGTTGTTCTGACCCAGTTACACATCACAAACTAGTCCTTGTCAAAGTCGATCACATCCTCATTCTCGTCCATTTTTTCTGCATCCAACAACTTCAGGACAGAATGTTCACCTGCTGATAAGTCCCACCCACTGACAGGTTACAATTGTTATCAGTGTTACTCTGACTTCACCTGTTGGCGGTTATAATGTATCGGCTGATGAGAGTATGTAGGAATGAGCTGACTATCATGAGGTCTGGTTGAGTGGGCGTGGGGGGAACAGATAACTGAGGGATATGATAATGGGACAGTGAGACCTACAGGAGACAGTTTGTGGCGGGTGCTTCTTCAAGCCCCGCCCACCGGCAGAAACATAAATCAGCCATTACCGGATCAGCGGTCCTGTTACAGGTCAAAGTAACATCCTACCGTTCAACGTCCCAGACACGCAGAGGGGAGGAGTTCTCACAGCAGGCGGTACCCGTTACAAAGGAGCTGTGGAGGAGAAGAAGAGAGACTGAGAGGGTTGGAACCAACAACCTTCTGATTAAAGCCACAACCATGTGTCATGGAGACGGGGCCTCGATCTGGTGAAGACTGATGAAATAAAGGAATAAGGTGGTCCTACACTGTCGTCCCTGGCAGCAGGGGTCAATCCCTGAAAACCCCCCAATCCCCGGAGTTGTTCCTCAGGACCCGGAAACGTTTGGAGATCAAGCTCCCCTTCCTGTTTGAAATATAGAACAGACCTTTCCCAAAATCAATCCAGTTCTTCCTCGCTCGTTTGAGTTAACGCATTATCAGGAAAGACCTGCAGCGGCCGCAGCAATGACTACATAACAACCCAGACTTCCTGAGGATAAATCCTCACAGTTAACAGACATCAGTGTAGTTGTCTGTAAACATTCAACGATCCAAAGACCTGGGGGGGGGGGGGGGGGGGGGGGGGGGGGGGGGGGCGGGGAAAGGGGAGGAGAGGGCTGATGAGGTGTGTTAAGAGTGGGTTAGTGGCCTGGGGAGCGGTGGTAGGGGGGCTTCTGTCAGGCCAGGCTTTGTTCCCTCCCATAGAGATGATGGACAGGGGGCGGAGCCTGTAGAACTCAGAGAGAGGTGGAGGGACAAATTAAGAGTAAAGGGGATGATTGGTTTGCTGTTCTGGTCCGGGGCGGTCCAGACAGACAGACCAGAGAGCCGCCACTATCGACAATCCTTCTATCAATTAATCTATCAACTATTTTATTGATTAATCGACTAATCTAAAAATGGAAGTTAAGATTCAATTTTTGAGGCCTTTATGTCAAATATTGCGCAAAAACGGGTCGACATCAAAAAGTGAAAAACTCAAACCTGCTATATTCCCTTTTCGCAAGGGACTAGTTTTTCTTTTGGAAAAGTATTACCTGGGGACAAATATTACCTGTGGTCTAGTATTACCTGTGAACTAAAATAGCCTGTGTACTATATTTACCTGTGGACTATTATTATCTGTGGACTAGTATCACCTGTGGACTAGTATCACCTTTGGACTAGTATCACCTTTGGACTAGTATCACCTGTGGACTAGTATCACCTTTGGACTAGTATCACCTGTGGACTAGTATCACCTGTGGACTAGTATCACCTGTGGACTAGTATCACCTTTGGACTAGTATCACCTGTGGACTAGTATCACCTGTGGACTAGTATCACCTGT
>VRLP01005011.1:0-41585 GCA_009660295.1 Lophius piscatorius | reverse complement strand
CGTATGAATGAACGTATGAATGAAGGTATGAATGAAGGTATGAATGAAGGTATGAATGAACGTATGAATGAACGTATGAATGAAGGTATGAATGAAGGTATGAATGAAGGTATGAATGATCGTATGAATGAACGTATGAATGAAGGTATGAATGAAGGTATGAATGAAGGTATGAATGAACGTATGAATGAACGTATGAATGAAGGTATGAATGAAGGTATGAATGATCGTATGAATGAACGTATGAATGAAGGTATGAATGAAGGTATGAATGAACGTATGAATGAAGGTATGAATGAACGTATGAATGAAGGTGTGAATTAACGTATGAATGAAGGTATGAATGAACGTATGAATGAAGGTATGAATGAAGGTATGAATGAAGGTATGAATGAACGTATGAATTAACGTATGAATGAACGTATGAATGAACGTTGTAACAGTGAAACTTGTTAGCACATTTGTCACCATTTATTTTTGAAATTAAATGACCCAGTGCGAGCATGTCTACGCTGAAGAGCAGGGGGACAAGGTTGGAGCCCTGGGGGACACCAATGTTCAAAGGAGCCACTGAGAAGGAGGCATAAACCATGGCTACTGAGAAAGTCTTATTCAAGTATATATTTTTCTGGTATATTAAAGCATGTGAGGAATTACCAAACAGAATTATGTAAATCGATATAACATAGAAAGTCAAATACGGGTAAACTAGTTTCTAAAAAACATGCTTTATCTAAACGTTTGAGCCCATCCATCTATTAAAATTGATTATTGTCCGTGAAATATAAAATCCCATTACTGTTTAAAAACATGCTTGATCCATCAAATTGTCATTTTATGGTGAATTTAGAGTGTTTAATAAAGTGAGGAGTTTAAAATGGTTAGTTATGCCGATTGGCTACACAAACATTATCTGATAATTGTTCATACTACTTTGTTTTCTGTATGTTTACATGGGAAATAAAGATAGTTGTAGGATGGAAAGATGCTCAGCGGTACGGTGTGAAGGGCGCTTGACGGTAATGTTTACCTCTGCCAGATGTGTGTTTTTCCTTTTCAGTGTGGACTGACCTGCACGGCGTAGTTACACAGTGAGGAGACGAGGATGTGACCCTGACGTTTCCTCAGACGGTCCAACAGCGAGCCCAGAGGAGCCAGCTCGGCCACCTGAACACAAACACACACAACACACGGAACACCTCAGATCCAGACATTTACTCAGCTTTGAAGTCACACAACGCAAACAACAGAAAACATCAGCGGCTAGGGGCCACAGCTGCTGCGTCTTATTTCTACGTGCGTGAGGGTGAGGGTGAGGGTGAGCGTGTTTCACCATCTTCATGGGCTGCGTGAGGACGATGCCGTGCAGGCGGATGAGGTTCTGGTGGTTCAGTGAATGCATCGCGTTCACTTCTCTGATGAAGTCGTCCAGGCCGTCGGAGTCCAGCACGTTTGACTTCAGACACTTCACCGCCACTGACAACTAGTGAGAGGCAGAAGGTGAGACGACTGGCTGTGATTTAACGAGTAAACGGACATCATGGAGCACGAGGTCTTAAATAGACAATCTGAAAAACTCCTGACTCTGGATTTGTCCATCATCCCTCACCTGTCATCACAGTGTTCCTGTCTGGAGATATTTAGTTGTTGTTACTTTCATAAATAAAAAAGAATAATATCGTACTACACTGTTTATATTATATTTATATTTTAATGTGGTATTGATTCTTGTTTTGACATGTTGATTGTTGTTGTTTTTTTACCATGCATGTTAAGTATTTTGAAAAGCTCTCTACAAATAAACATTTATTTTTATTATTATTGTATGTTGCATTTCAGCGCTGATGTTTGATTCTCTACTTTTTTAGGCAATCTCACCCTCTGGTGACGTAAATTATTTTCTCATGTTGTATACACATATCCAATATCTAAATAAATAAGTAAATATGAAAATAATTATTGGTACATAGAGTATGTGAGTTTTGCAAAACTTTGTAGTCTGAGCCCAGACGATCACAGCTAAATATTATGTATTTATTTTTTATAAACACTACTTCAACAACTGCTACAGTCATGTATTAGTTATTTCTAATTAATTTATTGAAATTTTAATTTTGCAACTATTACTTGCCATAAAATGCTAAATGGTTGCAGCTATTCTAAAAAGGAATAAACTTTTCTCATAAATCCACACCATAGAAGTTATCTCAATATAAATTGAATGGTAGGGACCTTCAAAAAAAAGAAAAAGCGTACAGCCATAATGGTCGGTTTGTGTGGGTGTGGCCTATCACTTACTCATGAGTCATTCACTGGAGACAACCTGTGGTCTCCCCCTGGAACTACACATGAACCTTCATTCCAATCCGATGAAGAGCAGACAAACAACTGCTCTCACTCCTTCAAACAGAATTGAAGTGGCTGAAGAGAGAAAACCTGCTGGTTGTTTCTCACGGGTTTATTTTTAATCCATTGACCTGCTTCCTTCTAGATTCAGTTGATGATTACGTCACTAAATCGTTCCCGCAGCACCTTTCTAAACAAATTTACCAAGAGTTGGTATTTCCTACGCTGGCACAGTCAACGGAGTATTTTAATCTGTTGTAAATGTTCATTATTCTCCTCGGTGACTTACCACTCTGCCGTTGGGTCCGGTCCACTCTCCCCTCCGTACCACGCCAAACGTGCCGTCTCCCAGCCGCTCCAACATCTGCAGCTCCGACTCTCTGATCAGGCAGGTGAGCGAGGCTCCCGCGTCACTATTAGCAGGGACCGCGTTGGACGCCGCCGCCTGAGAGAGGGGCTGCTGCGGGTCGGAGTCTGGTCGTTTCACTGGGAAGACCTATGGGCCCAGAACCAGAACCCGCTGGTGGTGATTTACGAACTTCTTACTTCTCAATGCAGCAATTTTTTAAATTGTGATAAATATAATTAATGGAACGATAATTACCATTATTAATTATATATACGCAAAAATACTTACTAAAATAGAAATCCATGAGCCATAACATTAAAACCACCTGCCAACTATAGTTTAAGTTCCTCTTAAACTATAAAGACCAAACAGCTCAATGTTTGGCAATGTTGATGTTAAATAATATACGATACAAATCAACATGGAAATCTGTTTTCTGTCTCATCCAGCTGGTCGTACAGATGAATGGAGGAGAACATTATGCAACATTACGGCCATCAGACAGTTTTGTAATAATTGTGACAGGCCCACTCATATAGGATCGGTTTTAGAGTGATAATAAAGTCTCTTCACTTTCTTTACTTATACACAGTTGCCTCGAAGACGTCGCAGTGAGTGAGTGTTTCATCAGCCATTTGGAAATCTAACTTCTAATAAGTCTCAGGCGAGACATTAGGAGAGGAAATGGAATGAATTAAGGCATCTTAGCAGTGAATGTGATATTAATCCTTATGCATCGCAAAGGAAGATAAGAAACTTTTTTTGCAACATATTCTGTATTCTTGTGTTTACCAGAACCCAGAGTCGCACCTCACCTTGCTCATCCAGGACTTGCGTTTATAAAGGGTTCTCCTCCTCTTGACGGCCTCCCACAGCCTCCTCTGTCCTGAACCGACAAAAAGCACAAACAGTGGAAACCTCATAGATTCTGATTTTATCCAGCGATGAAGGACGTATTCACATAAGTTATTTAAGTAGCAATCCGACAATCTAAATACGCCTCATCATAAGTACAATTCCTGTATAAAGATCATGCAAAATGTGGTAATAGTACAGAAGAAAAGTACTCATCCTGTGTCCAGGGAATGATTTACTGGGATATTATGAGACTGCTAATGATGCATTCATGTGCAGTTGACATTTTTGTTTTTTAGACTTTGGATAAATTATTTTTGCTTTCATGAAATATCAGATAACATTACGACTTTGAACCTCAAACAATTAAATGAAATGTTTAGTGGACCTACTAACGATACCTCAAATACACACAGCAACTTTATTACAAATCATCATGGTTGGAAACTGATGGTTTAATCAGCCATTAAATTATGACCACCTGCTCATTTTGCAAATAGATGTTAATCAATTCAACACTAATCACACATAAACTTGAATTTGTCTTTTTGCGATAATAAGCAGTTGGTGCAAAACTCTGTGTTGAAAAACTTTGGAGTTGAATAAGTTGAATAAATAACAGATGTAACAAATATTCTCAGAAAATGAAAATCACAAACTTGTTTGATTTTCCTCATAACTCTGATATCTTGAGGATGTTCTCTGGACCAAAACGGAAACAGACAACAGGACGTACCCGGGCGTCCCATGCCGATCTTCTCCAGGTCTTCATTCTTGACATAGTCAAAATGGGACAGTCGCGTGACGTTGAGTTCATCGCGGATCCGCATGAAGTACTGCTGCAACTGCACATCTGTTAGCAACTCCAGCAGCCACTCTGTTCCCTCCTCGCACTGCATCTGCACACATGCATAAATGTTTGTTTTTTATCCTGTGGAGAATCCAAAAGGCTCCTGGATAGAAGGTGAAACACCATTTTTAGTATATTTTCAGACAGGGTTTTATCTCAGAAAACTTTTTAGACACTGGAATTCCGCACACGCACACACAGACATGCATAAACGCACACACAAACACACACACGCATACACACACACACACACACGCACACACATGCACATACACACACACACGCTTACACACACACACGCTTACACACACACACACACGATGACCTGTATTGATGCAATTGAGGACACATATACTCAAATGATCGGGCCTCAGCCGCGAACAGGATTCAGTTTCTAGCCGTATTTCAACTAAAACTGTTCAGCTATGACCTCCGCCACTGAGCTTATGGTCTGACCTGTAACTGTTTTATTTTTCAGCGAGATTACAAAAGCTATACAGGATAGACTGCCAACCGTGAAGGATTTTCCTCGCTTACTTGAAGAGCTTCTTTAATTTTCCCAGAGCCAATTTCCACAGTACTTAATGGGGTTGTGGGTTGTTGGTTGGTTGGTTTGTTAGCTTGTTTGTTGATCTGTTTTTAGGTTGGCTTGTTAAGTTGTTAGTTGGTTTGTTCGCTAGCTGGTTGGTTGAATGGATTTTTAGCTTTTAGCTGGTCTGTTCCTTGGTTGACTGAATTTTTAAACTGTCGGTAGTAATAGTTATTATTTCTAACCTCTTGTTGACAAGAACCCAACAAAGCATCAAAAATTAAACTTAGGGGTTTCAACGACAACAGCGAGACAGCTAAGCAAGAAAAATATCAATGCTGCATAAAATATATGGTCTATATTATTTTTCTTGACTTGCATTTAAATGTAGATTTTTTTTTTTTTTTTACGGTGGAGAATCAGAATAATAAATGATTCTTAAAAATTCTTAGAAACACTTTAAAGAGAAAAACAAGTCAGTTTGTAGTTGGACTCTGGTGGACCCAGGTAAGTAGGTTTTTGGTTTGCTTGTAGGATGATAAGTTAAACATCAACTGGACACGACTGGATCCGTACAGTTAATGTAAAATCCGATTGAATTGTCTGCAGGTGCAGTCCATCAATACAAATATGATCACAAACATACACACATACGCACGCACACACACACGCACAAACACCAGTAGTGTAAAATACACATTCTGCACAAACACACACATGATGTCATCACAGGGAGAGAAGAAGAATCGCTGCATGTCTACAACGTTACCATTTGTCCACCAACACTTTCTCTCATCCTCTTGTCTCTCTCCTCTTTGTCCTCCCCCTCCTCTCCTCTGCTGTAGGGGAGTCGCTGGTACATATAGCTCTCTCCCATATTGCAGCAGCTCCGCTCGTCCTTCGCTTCGTCCCTCTCTCTCCTCCTCTCCTCCTGCGGGGCTGTGATTCAGAGGAGGTGTTAGCGCTGCCTCTCTGACTGTAGTTTTCTAATCTGCTCTCGGCTCCGTGACCTTCCCTGCTGAACGGATAGGCACACGCACACAGACGCAGCACTAACGCAGCACTAACGCACCGGGAGGCGTTCGATACCTCTCTCTCCAGCTGCATCACCTAAAGATTTCTATAAATCCTCTCCCCTCCCACTGGCACGCGATCTCCCTGCTGACTCACGGCTTCGCCGGACACCTCCGTACTTCCATTTCTCCCCTTAATAATTTCCTCTCACTCGCTCTCCGTCTCCTCCTGGCTCAGCAGCCAAGCCCACTGTCTGATGTTAAATAATTCAGCAGCAGTGACAAGAGGATGTGAGGGAGGGAGAGGGAGATGGTGATGGAAGGGGGGAAGAAAATGTAGAAACAAATAGGTGGGCAGATGGATGGGTAATTGGATGAATGGACAGACCGAAGAAAAATAGTGTGGAGTCCTTTCCCACATCAACACATGCATTTCCTCAAGGATGGAAATATGTGTGTAAATTTGCTTTGAGGTGATTTCACTGGTTCTTACTATGCGTATGCTGTCGTTCCCGACAGAAAGGATAAATATCCCCGAAAAGCCTCCAATCCCCTGTGTTGTACAAGCAATCCTCCTCACACACACTCACACATAGTAACAAGTATAATGTTACCGACGCTCAATATAAATTATCTTAGGTCTCAGCGGTCCATAGACACAATGTTATGCAAATACACCTGATAGTTGTGGAGCGATTTGAAAATTAATAAAATGGGACTGCTGGGGTTTGATGGAGGTATGCGCTCTACCAACTACCCTGCTGGTGAATATTGGGATGCACTTAAACACAGACATGAAACAATTTCAGCACAAGGAGCTTACGACGGTGACGGATATTACAACGTTAATAAGATTGTCACAAGCTCAGAATAAGCAGTGGAGAAGATTTCACCAAAGATAAAATGTTTAAATAGATCAAATCTGCCTGATCGCGTGATCTTCATTTATTTATAATAGAGTTATTTCAACCGTCTTATAACAAGCTAGGGGGAATGGGACTCTCCTGCTTGTTTGAAAAACCGCTCAGCCCGACTCTGAGAAATGTTTGATGGCTTAACTGGCGCATGAACCAAAGTATAAATGTATATTTTTATACATAAGTGGCCTAAATGAGCTCAAATCAGAACTCAGATCTCTCTGCCTACATGTGCAGTATTGAGGGTGCTGCTCTAAATATAGGAGAGATAAACTTAGTTTTTGTTCACTGGCATGAAGAGTGGAGCTGTGTGAACAGAGCTTCAACACTTCGCCAACAGAAACACACTGTGTGATTAGAATGATTTATTGTGCATCTTGATTCATGGCCCGTCTGCTCTGAGCAGTGAATATTTTATTACCAGAGCAGCCTTCCTGTAATTTGGTGCGTTTACCGTTGAATCAGAGTATAGCAGCGGAGCATAATTCAGATTGAATAAACCCCTGAAATCTTAGAATAAATTTAATAATAGTCAATTTACTATTATATAGGACCCATAAAACGTTTAGCGTTCTTTGGAATGTGGTGAAATATTAGTATATTTCTGAAGTTGACAAAGGTGGAGAAAATTCTTAGATTCCATTCTTAATTTTGTCGTCAAATCTAACACTACTCTCTGGAAAATCACAAATTTCTCTTCAAACAAAATAAGGCAAAGTTTGGAAAGATTTTATGTGGTCACTAAAACAGGTTCAAATTCAACAATGAAACTGACACGTTTTTTTCCATGACGAGGTGAAAGACACTGATAAGCCATAACATAAAAACCACGTGGCTCATATTTTGTAGGTCCCTATTTTGCCTTTTCTTACACTTTAACACCATCATCAGTTCGCTTTTTGTGCTTGTTAGTATGTACTAACAGGTGCAGACCAGGAATACCCAGCAAGTTCTGCAGCTCTGGAGATGCTCTGACCCTTGCAAAAGTTTGAGGGAAAAATGTTCACTAATACATCCCACCCACTGACAGGTGCCATGATAAGGAGGTAATCAATGATATTCTGACTGTCGGTGGTTATAATGTTATGGCGGATTAATGTATGAAAAAGTTTGATCAGCATTCAGCATTGAGAGTTTAAGTGTAAACTACGGTGTTTCAGAAGCCAAGCTGCCTGTTTTTTTGTATTTAAAGCATATTTCAACTGACTTATTCAAGTAAAAGTCTGAATCTTGACCTTTGACCTATAATAGAGTATTCCCTCTAGATTTGCAGCAGTAAACATTCCCTCTGTCTCTCTGGTTGAGTGAATCAGTCAGTCTCTTCCTCAGTCTGTGTGTTGAGCTGGTCTCACCCTGTAGACGTCTACTGGTGGATCAGGAGTTTGAAGCTGCAGTCAGGAGTGACTGAGGTCACCTGGGGGTCACCATGAAGACGACATTGGCGGAGGGATCCCACATCTACAGTACACACCCAAAGATAGATTCACTTCAAGAAAGGTGGAGATAATATCAAACAAGAGCGAACCGACATTAAAAAATATCAGGGTCACATAGTCGTCCTTTATCAATTTCTTTTTTCTGGAGCATATCTAGCAAACTATACATTCTAGTTTCACCAGCTTAAACACACCGATATGAACTATTTTACACACTTATATGAACTATTTCACACACAGTTGTTGTGCCTTTTAAGATTTTGAATTTCATACTTCACTTATTTTGTGCAGTTTCCATGGAAACATGTTGTTTTAAGTGATTCTGAGGGGTCATCCTGCCTGGAACAGAGACATTCTAGCTTCTCCAACATTTACACATACATCAATCTGTCATAACATTACAACCACCTTTCTAATATTATGGAAGACCCTATTTTTGCCAGAAGAACAGCAGCTCTGATCCTTTTAGGCTTGGACTCCAAAAGACCTTTGAAGGTGTGCTGTGGTATCTGGCACCAAGACGTTAGCAGCATTGGTCCTTAACATCCTGCAAGTTGCGAGGTAAAGCTCCATGGATTGGACTTATCTGTAAGTCTATCCCACAGATGCTTGATTGAAATGAGATCTGGAGAATTTGGAGGGGAATTCTGCTGCCCATTGTAGGTACTTTTGGCTGTGGACAAAGGTTTGCATGGGCATAACGACCAGCCTGTGGCCACTCAACCAAAAGCTACGATACATTGTGTCTACTCACACCTTTCTGTCAGAACCAGCTTTAAACTTCTCAGCAAAAGGAGGTCTACTGTAGAATCAGGCAACACGGACTAGCCTTCACTCCCCTCGGGCAGCATTGGGGCTGGACCCATGACCCCTTCACCGGTTCATCAGTTCTCCTTCCTCAGACCACTTTTTCAGTGTTCGAACCCAACCAAACCCCATCTTTGTTTTTTGAGGTTTTGGTTGATAAAAGATTGAACAGTGACTCTGAAGGTTGGTCATCTTCTCAATCGGATATATCATAAATTATCTCATCAAAGCTAAGGAGAATATGTCATAAAGTGATTAACTTGCTGTCCAGTGTTTCTCAATGCAAGAGAAAACATCACGGTTCTGCTTATCCATGATCTACAAGAGAGGTCCGGTTTGAAAGACCTCCAACTTACATGCCATTATTTATGTCATTATCTGACCGGCCAAACTCTTCGTTTAAAAATGTCCAAGCCACCATGAAAAATAAACATAGTCATCAGGTGAAAATTCATTCATATTCTCATATCCTGAAGAACATACTGCAATGACCACCACGAGACCCATTTGATAAGGTGACCCGTCATGTGATCGTAATCGGCTGTAGCTCAGTGGGTAGACAGTTGCTATCTCACGATTAGAAGATAGGAAGGTAGCTGGTTCGAATCCCACCAGGGCCTACTTGTCGAAGGGTCCTTGAGCAACACCCTGAAACCCTAGCTCACCGGGCGCTTCAAAGCCGCTGCCCTTAGGGATGGGTCATATGCAGAGAAATAATTTCACTATGTTGTATTGTGTATGACTGTATGAGATCAATAAATGATTTCTTCTTCTTCTAATGCTGCACAAGGCAGATACCTTTTGATCACAATCTCCCTGAGGAGTCTCAGAGTTTCACTCATATCTACATATCATAGCAGAAGACTGAGGTTTTTAAAAAGAATTTATTTGGCCTACCAAGTCCACCCATGGAGAAATCCATTTTTTTTTTAAATACTTGATTATAAACATTCAAAATCAACACCTACGAAAGGTTTAAAATTGTAATCTGAAGACTAACTATATTGAAAAAACTGATTCTGGCTATGTTTGAACTAGTGCCTCTAAACTGAAGTGATATCGATAATTAATACGTTTATCTTTGGAATATAAGTAAACGCAAGTTAAAGAAAACATATCTGGATATAGATGAATTCATTTGGTGCAACCATTTGTTAAAATTAAGTAAATTCCACCAAAACGTTTTTCAGTTAGTAACTACGGCTGTCTAGGAAAAGAAATATGATGGCGTAGAAAGTACGCAACTTCTCTCTGTGATGTAGTGGAATAAAAGTATTAAATAACATAAAATGTAAAGAATAATTAGTAAAAGAGACCATCATAATGATCCACAGATGAAAGGAAATCTGAATGCAGGATTATTACTTGCTGTGGAGTATTAATTTACACAGCATATTAGTAACCTGCTGAAATAAACATCTTTATTTCATTCACTGTATCGGATTGAAATATGTATATCAGAGGTGTTGTTTTTCTCCTGTTAAATACTGACAAACGGAGAATGTATAAAGATAAAGGCAGAGAGATAATGGAGATGTGTTTATGTCTGATGACATGCTAACAAGCTGCCGCTTTAGTCAAAGCTGATTAGCTGCTGGTCCCGTTATTTTCGCTCATCCTGCCTGAGTGTCGGTGAATGTCTCACCGTTACCATTCAGGACTGCAGAGTTTAATCTCATTACTGTTTTATCTCTTGTTTTTATTGTGATGCAGCATGTCGCATCTTTCTGAACGGACCAGAGGACTGGACCTCCCGCATACCGACCTGAAGACAGGTCCCCTTCCTCCTTCAGTCCGTGCTCCCTCCAACGATAGTGGGTGAAGCAGGCAGGCGGAAAGGCAGGGATTTTAACCAGGAGTCGGTTTCAGTCAGGGAAACTCATGGAAATAAGAAGAGAACGGCTGACTGGATTTCAGAACGTCACAACGCGTTACCTCACGCGCGCTCGTTCACGCCGCTAGTCCGGAAGCCAATTTAAGGAGCCTACTATAGTGATGCCATATCCAGCCTACTCTGCCTCTTATTGGCTGGCAGAATAATGACGTCAGTTTCGGAGTCGGTGCCGCGAACTGCAAAACGCACGAGCCTAAATAAATAAAAGTAATTTAAAAATAAATAAGCAAAACACACGCTCGAGAAAACAAGGTGAAAAAAATAAAGATTAAAAAACAATTAATGAAAAGCCTCCCTGCCAAGCACAAGAGTAATAATTCAAAAGGAGAAACAAAAGGAAAAGAAAAACAAATAGTGCTTTAGACAAATAAAAATGAAAGAGAACACTGTCAATAATCACATTGCAAAATTCCTTTTAAACTATGTAATTAGCATAAACAAGCTTTATAATGCTCTGTAATAGTTTATCACCACATGTCCTCCAAATAAATTTTGAAAATATCTGAAATCGAAAAAGTAAACAAGCTTCATGAAAATCCGTCTCCTCTCGAGTCTAATTGAAACAAATTGACACGCATGCCACAGTTTCAATGTTATTTTATTTCGTATGGTGTTTGTAACTCAATCGAAAATTTTAATGCTTTTAAGATGTGGTCCATCCACCCCTCCTGCAACTCTGAAGATATGTTTTGAAATGTAGAATTAAACATTTATTTTACGCCGTTATACTTTCAAGATCATGAGACAGTACTAATGAAGTGTGTTTGGCCAGAGTAAAATATAAACGTCTGAAATATATTTAATGAAAGCATGTGTGCAAAATTATTTTGGTTAGATATCAAATAGAAAGTTGTTATGATTTTGAAATTGCCGCCGACTGCAAATGACTAAACATTTTTAATGTTTTATAACGAATATACTAGACTCACAGATACTTAAAGGACTAGATTCAAAGACAGATACTGAATAGAAACCTCAAATGCAATCATTCAAACTAGACGACCAAAAAAAAAAAAAAAGCAATCAATGATACACAAATTTGTAAATCCTTGAATATCTGAAATTATTCTAAAGCTATGGTATGATGTAAGGTTTGTTTGGACCCAAGATGTTTAAATGAAATGTTGCAAAAAAAGAACGTTTTTTTTTTAAGAAATTATTTTTCCAAACAAATAGACCAGACATAACTGGATGCAAAGCCCAAAAGTGTTTATTTCACTTTCCTTCTGAACATGGGAATGACAGAAACAAAGTACAGACGCCATTTTGGTTTTTGAGACAAAAGTAGTCATACAGTATTTTGGTAACAGCGAGAAGAAAATAGATTTTATGGTCA
The DNA here is from genome assembly GCA_009660295.1 of Lophius piscatorius. Taxonomy (NCBI): domain Eukaryota; kingdom Metazoa; phylum Chordata; class Actinopteri; order Lophiiformes; family Lophiidae; genus Lophius; species Lophius piscatorius. The sequence continues at coordinate 29,253 of VRLP01005011.1, read as the reverse complement.
ATTGGTTTTGCCCATAAAGAGTACCTTTATTGATTCCAGAAAGACTTAGCAAAATAAACAAAAGGAAACAATGATATTCACACGTAACCGCAAAATGTGATGTTTACTCAGTGTATGCAGATTGTAACAGAGCGCAACTTAATGTTTGCGTCTAGTTTTTGCAGATTCAATATGTGCTTAGTGCAAACTTGTCAAGTTTAATCATTTTCTCCCCCCATTTTATGTTCAGGAGTCATGACAAAAAAGGAACGAAGATCGTTTATGGGATGAGATGTCAAACATCTCATCAGCAAAAATAATGGTTTTCCATCAAAGAAAACGAACACTTGTTAAACCAATTTCAACATAACATGCAGAACAGTTGCCGTACTGGTAGAGTTGGGTTCACATGGAGGTGAAACATAGTACTCTGTGTTTTAACAGACATCAATGCAGCAAAGAAATACCATAGGAGGTAACAGACTCTACAGGAGAGAAAGTCAGAGCATGACAGAAATATGAGCTGGTGAACACAAAACACACCAAAGACAAACTCATAAATAAGTATAAAACTCTGGGAAACACTGTCCCCGACAAGTTGTTCCACCTTCAAGTGAAATATGAGAGACACTGCTCTCGATAAATACACATGTAAAAAAAACACACACCGGTAGGAAAAAACTACCACCAATGCCACTATAGAGGGCGCTGCTCTCAATAATAGCTTATAAATTATGGAAGGCACTGCTCCCGATAACTTCATCACGTTGTTATCATTAAGTGCTCCAAAGTAGACTGTGCAACAAAAATGGCTCTTCCTGCAAATTATGGAACCAACAAGCTCGAATAAAAGGGGAGTCACAACGTTTTGTCAAGACTTTGGCTGTTGGTCCCATCATTTTGAGCAAAAATTTAGCGTAAGACTTCACGTCTAGGCTTGTAGTCAACCTGCCACTAATGTGAACCCTGAAATGTTGAGTAGCCCAATATCTTAGGATAAAAGGTCGGAGAGGACATCAAATCCCATGACTCCACCCGCCTCCTTGAACATTATCATCTGTAGATCCAAAACTGGACTAAAGCCGCTCCGGAACCATCCTATCAGTTGCTGTAATTCCATCCATATTGGGATACAATTCTGGATCATCTGTATATTGCAGGAGCCTTATGGAATCTACACATACCAGAATAAAACTTAGCAACTCAACTCTAGTTCTTTAAGATGTCTCGGTTGTGGTGGAGTTAATTTTACTGTACAGATAAATAGTCGTAATACTTCAAATATGAGCAATTTGTCTCAAAAATATTAACCTTGTTTGGCCCTCAATTTGGATTCTGATTTTAATTTTGGTCCCCACCGTGACATCAATGATCAAGATGAATGTCTTTATAGAAATGATACAATACATTCAAGTTAGCACTCTAAATACTGGGGAACCCCAGCGAACAGTTATTAAAGTTTGGGTTACTCAACATTGTTGGGTTCTGGCATATTGCCCATTGTTGGATATAAATATCAAATATATAAATATATTTTTTCATTGGCTTTAACTTGTTAAATCGGATTAATCTTACTTGTCATCCATTTCCTTTTATTTTCAGTAACATTTTGATGACAGTGATGTACGCCTGATGTCTCAAAGAGCTGTCAGAAAACTCATTCTGACTCTCACCAGAGAAAATCTTTTTTTTGCCAGGGTCTCCATTTTGCCAGCGACAGTTGAGGAATCATTTTGTAGCAGATGCTGCTGTGAGATAAGACAGTATAACCGTCATAATTATGGAAGGCACTGCTTCCGATAACGCTGTATAAAAAGACAAACAATATTTTATAGTGGACACTGCCACTGATAAAAAAAAATTAAATATAAATAAGGTTTCTCAGTGTTTTTATGTCAAGAGGTCATCGCGAAGGTTCTGACTAGTCCAATGTGAAGGAGCAGGCAGAGCAGAGTTTAACTTCTTGGTTCAGAAAAGGATGTTTTATACTTTCCTACTCTTGCCGATATTTGCGATTGTAACCCCTAAAAACTCAGTAGCTTGCTTTGAAAGGGTGGGGCTTAGACCTCTGATAGACAGCTTGTGCTTAAGCGCTGATACTCGAGTTGATATCCACCTGCTCCATGTCTATATTCATTTCAATGAAACGAACACACACACACACACACACACACACACACACACTAACACACATAGGACACCCACCCTCCCCCTTCTTTAGATTTCCCAGATGTCTCCCACCATGGCATTGGCGCAGCCCTGAAGGGTCCAGGTGGCCAGAGCCAGCTGGATGTGGAGCTGCTCCATGTCAGTGGTCTCAGTGATGGACCCCAGAGTGTGGGATCCCCGGCCCACAAGGATGTGACGGAAGGGAGTCTCAATAGGAGACACGTATGGAGAGAGGAGGTTGTGCTCAACCTAGGATGATAAAAAGAGGAATACTACATCTCTAACTTGAACATGTGAAATCATCAATGCAACTTAATCCAATCTCATATTTTTGACCAAAATCAGATTATGCGTGTCAGACTTCACAAGCAGGATGGACCCCCAATGTAAACACAAGTGCTCCTTAAACACAGCCTGTTAAAAAGTCTTCAACATCCCGCCTCAGAGCAGGGAGGGGAGGTAGTAACCGAACTGAATCCAATAGAGTTAGCATGTTTGTTTGGGTAGTGACAGTGTTTTTCAACATGCGTGGTAAATATTCTCCCTTGAAAGGCCCCTCCTCTTCAATAGTCACCCAGCAGTATGAGCTTATATAAATCAAGTACTTGAATAATCTAAAAATAATTGTTTATCCCCAATAAGTGACGCATCAAACTAGGTGAAGACACTGCTGCGTTATACGCATTTATCCAAAACCAAACCCATGCCATTTTTAAAATGACAGCAAGTATATTCCCAATATAAAACTAAAGAGTTCACATCTAATTTGTCATGCTCAGAGTTCTTGCCCGTCGACCCCAGCATTAGCAAGGTTCAAATGTCAAAATAATAATGGAACGAGGAAACCAATACAAAGGCTTATTTATAAACTTGATTGCTACAGAACCAGGATTTTCTATGGCGGCTAAAACAAACACCAAGAATTAAGTTTCTTTTTGCATGAATATGAATATGAATTCATATTCATATGAATGATCATATCATCTTAAATTTAATATTGAAGAAGACTAGCAACCCTCACTCTTTAATGTGAAGAGTGGAAGGAAGAGCTAAATTTATAGAACAATGTTTTAGATATGAAATTTAAAAAAGGCATCACATACCCGCATGAGCCTGTTGTTGAGGATCCTACAGGCTTCCACGTCGTCCAAGTGGGTGTTTGCGATGGCTGTGTTGATACCGTCAGCAGCTCGCTGGAACGAGCTGCGAGCATTGAGCAGCCATTTCGGACTTACTCCCTTCAGCTGGCTAGACTACAGAAAATAAACATCCAAGCGACATCAACACACCTGCAGTTTTCCTGAAAACAATAGAGTCTACTCTTTATAGTTAAATGTAAGTGAATAAGGGGCAAACCAGAATGTAAAAATGTGTTAGGCGGACCTTAGAGAGCATGCTCAGGCGTTTGTAGGCTTGTTGAACAGCCTTGGTGAGAACGTTGCTGTAACTGCGCACATCCAGTCTGATCAGATGGTCGTAGGTGAGACGCAGCGCCATCTGGCCCGCAACCTGTGCCGCCAACACGGTCAATTCACTGGTTTGATGGCTTGTTGCGTAGTTGAGGTGATCGTAGCTGTCCAGGTTGGTGCCATAGTACGTGTAGGCTTCAGTCTACCCAAATGAAACATAAGATGCCATTTCAAGACCACACTCGTCATTAAAAGAACGCACCAAGATCCAACCGTTCAAAATTGGAAAAATACAGTCCGAATCACCAAGCTGTCAGCACGGCACAAAGAAAAAAAAAAAAAAGTATGCTTATTTACCTGCAGGTCAGCTAACGAAGAATTTCGAAAATATTTTATTTCACCCAATAACAGTCTTTTCTTCTTGACACCAAATTAAAGATAACAGAATTGGGAGAAGTATCTCCATTAAAGCAGAGGAACTGAACAGGTCCTCTCAGGTCTATATGACAACCCTTCTTTGCAAACATTTTGTATTTACATTAGGATAATAGGTTTACAATTTATCCGTTTTAAACTTCTTGCTCTAGTCTTAACGAGAGAATTTCAATATCAAACTACGTATCTCTCTCTTTAAATGTGTAATTTGTTGTATCGAAACTCACGTTTTCAGTGATGAAGTGGAAAGAAATGGAGGGAATCCCAGAGAAGGCTAGGAACGGGTAGGCAGGGTCGTCCATTGTCATCGGCCTCATTCTGCACACAGAAAAGTCATTGAATAAGATCCATCAACAGTCTAACGACTTTTCTACAGGAAACCGTTTATTGTTAAACCTCAACATATGGTTCCAGCCAAAATGTGGCAGCCGAACTGGAATGGATTGCTTTTGGTCCGATCTTGTTTTCTTACTCTTCGATATTGCCTGGATTGAATCAAAGTTACCCATCTTAGACTAAATTTCTTTTAAGGTACAATTAGGACTTTTAAAAAAAGGGAGAAGTAGTATTTCCTTAAATGATGATGATTGCGGCACCTGGACTCTTTATAATGGCAAGAAAAACACAAAGTGAAGCAACACTGATGAGGATTTTAACGGCTTACGTTTTGGCCTCCCATTGACTGCTCCCCATTAGATCGTACAGAGTACCAGAACCAACCGGATTCTGCACCTGTGCAAAGGAGGACAATCAGAATTTAATACAGACTCTGCTGGTTGGTGCAGAACTGAGCCGGCTTTAGATGTTCTTACCCCTTTCATGGTGCTCTCCAGGAGGCTATAGAGCAGCGGGCTTGCTGAAGCCACAAAACTCCCACGACCTTGTAAGGAAAAAAAAAAAAAACCTCTTTTAACTAAAACTCACCGAGTAAACACTTGAGCACAGATAAACAGCAGGGATGAGCCGTACTAACCCATGACCACTCCATCCAGGCTTATGTAGGTGAAGACGTTTTTGTCAATAGACGCCATATATCCCTAAAACAAAACAAGAAATGTTTTTGTAAATCTTTGTAGCACAATACAGTTTTTGGTTGTCCACATTAGTGATATAGTTCTTACCTCCAACCACTCTGTGGCGCCAACGCTTCCATATTCACCAGCGCTCCAAGAAGCAAACATAAGACTTCTCCTGGGCCTGAAACCATCTAATGGAAAGAGACACTTATGCAGGAGTGCTCACAGGACTTAGTTATTCTCCCTGATACTGGCATTCCTCTACATACTTCTTCCAAGGCCAAAGAAGTCAAACATGTTTACATTGCCTGACTCTTCCACAAAGTTTCAAAGAAACTGGTTCAGTATTTTTGCATCATTTGGGAAAATGTCTGATGATCCTCTCCCAATGTTTAAGTTAGAAAAACCCACAAAAGAAAAATGGCTAATTTCCTTTTGGTGCAAAATTAATCTAGAAATGATTGACACCTTTGTCTCTTCAATTAAAATGCATCCCTCTTTAAATGCAGCCTTAGAGGCGACAAACAAGGCAACATGTCCGTTAATCCCATGCGTCTTTAAAAGTATGCAAAGTAAACAAGTTACCTTTCTCCACCATCTCTCGAACAGCTCTAGCCAGCTCAATCAGAACAGAGCAGCCGACAGTGGCTTTGGCGTAACCTTTACCCCAAGCGTCTCTCTGAGCTCCCAGCACAACATAGCGATCTGCAGAGTCACAGCCAGACACCGAAAACTCAGTAAATATTTAGAAGTAACATGAATCCCACAGTTGGCTCTCAGCTGAAAGAGAGAAGTCGTACCGGGATCGATGAATCCTTTGATGACCCCAAACACATTGTATATCTTCTTGTTGACCAGCACGTTGTTCACCTCTACAGTGATGTTCTCGCTGCCTCCCAGTCTGTAAACCAGCGACTTGTTGCCACCAATAAAACCGCTGATTGGAACTGCCTCACGACCACCGATTCTCCTAGAGGGCAGCAAGTTAGAAGGCAGGCATTGGTGATTTTGCCAAGTTACTCAGCGGCCCTTCTAGATATAATTTTCATGTAAATCTGTAATAGTTTCAGTGATCCTGCTAACAGACGGACAAGCAAAGGTAAAAAAAACAAAACAATAACCTCCTTGACAGACGTATAAGGAAAACTTATGCGGTCACAGTCCTTCTCAAAATCCAGCAATTCAGGGACAAGCAGAGTAACAGTAATCAGAATACTGTAATCTATTTTCACAGTGCATGGCTACCACAGTATCACCACCGCATGACCCTCTGCTTAAAATGAAAACGAGGTAAGACGATTGTGCTGGTGTCCAGGACTCTTTACTTCATATTTTGTGCAGTAGGAGGAAGTGGAGAAACAATCCTTTTTGGTGACGGTATATGGTCTTACTGTAAAAGAGTTGTAGCATGGCTGGCGGTGATGGTCTGTGCTGGGATCTTGGGGAGACCAGAAGACTGAGTGGGTGGAAACTGGGTATGGTTGAAGGAGGGGAAGCCAGGGGTGTAGGGGTCCCCAGAACCCAGGTGGACCTGAAGTGGGACAATTACAAGAAAAATATGAAGCCGTTCTATTTAATTTGGTTCTGTGAAACTCGGACTTGACTGGCATTTCTCACAAAATGCAGGAAATCTAGCATTGTCAGATTCATGTGTTCAGACGTACGTGTCCATAGAGTGGTGTGTTTGTTTGATAGTTGTAATCGTCAACATCAGGGTAGATTAGAACAGCAACGGCCCCGTTCATAGCAGCATTATTCACCTGAAGACACATGAAAACATGGTTCAAGTTCTTTGAATACCACCATCAAGTAGAGGGCATACAAGATGGTCAAATCAGGACTTGCCTGCTCTGCAAAACTGATCTTTCCGGCTCGTAGAAGCAACACGCTGCCATTCAGATTAATGTTACCCTCATGCAGAAAATCCAGGTCCTCCTGACGGCCGTAGTTGCCATAAACCAGTTTCCCCTGGAAACACAAAAACAAGTCAGACTTCACCATTTAGGGGCCTTTTAAAAAGTCATAAATAAAACAGTGACTACTTTAACTTACTTGAACGTTCCCTTGAGCGCTGTAGGCCAGATACCCGACAGGCTCGAAAACATCTGAACCAAAAATGACACGGTTGGGTCGCTCACTGCCAATAAGGACGACAAAAGTTTGTTATAGCAGCTCATTGGTTTTCATTTTGTTTGGCAATGCTGCTTTTAGTGGAACTTTAAGGAAGTATTCCCCAGAATGAAATCAATAAATGAATGCGTCAAGTCAACCTGTCTGGCATTTGCAGCTGAACATAGTGGATGTCACTCCAGGGATCCATGTCCAGTTCTTTGAACTGATTGCGGATGTGGTTCCCCAGGGTGTTGTCACCCTCACTTCCTGCTGAACGCGAGGGGAGGTCTACTTCTCTGTGGAGAAACGGCACAGTCCACTGAAATTAATCTTTGCCACACAACTACAGACACCTTAGAAAATCCCAACAGACAACTCATCATCCCTCTTTCATTAACCAATACATTATGAAAAGAATAATATATAATAGGCTTAGCAATCAACGATGTTGCCTTTATAAGGAAGAAAATCGATCTCGCAAAAAGATGTTCCAAAAAGATTTGTAATATTTCACCCATCATCGGACGATTCTGTACATTTTAATTTGTAAATACATTGGTCATAAAAGTCTAAGCAGAACGTTAATCTTTATACATGAAAATCCAACAATGGAACAAAAATGGAAGGGTTGGACTTTTCTAGTAGTTTCTAGTAAATGCCTTGTAAAGAAAAACAGTTTTCACTCAGACATCAGCAATTATTTTGTAAAATTAAAAAAAAAAAAAGTAAAGAAAAACCTTTGTAATCTCAAATTATTCCAAGGACCATATAAGTTGATTCATGACACCAAGTTCGAAAGAGTAACAATTTGGGCGAAAAAGTAAAAATGATCATAATGTGAAAAGGTACAACTTCCGTGTGTGGGTGACACGTGATTGATGTATGCTCCGGAATTTGAATTTATCCACTTTAAAACAAAAAAAACAACAACATTTTTTCTATTTATATAGAAAATAAAACTAATGTGAGCAAAAAAAAAAAAAAAACATTAAAATGAGCAAATACATGAATACTAGGCCCCCACTAAGAGTATCTAATATTATTGAGTTCTATCCAGTAGTTGATTTGTAGATGGAGTATTCTCATTTGGGGTTAATAAACCTATCAACTATGTTCCAGATCTTAAAAAATGTAAACGGTTGCTCAGTAAAAATCATATCAATACATTTTTACATCTCCTCTTTTGGCTACGAGCGGTTCTTAAGGTCAGAGTCCCATTAACAGCCCTGAAACCTGGATACTCCAGTGATGTGTCAATATTAGTCTAAAAATAAACAGTACTCTGTTCCCTTTCATTGTGATTGTTAATTCATATTTAGTCTTCCCTTCTCTCCAACACGAGGACTTATTCAAGGAAAAATAGACACGTGCAGTTAGGTACACTGCAAAAGGTTATTTTTATCGTTTTCAGCTACGCTGATATACTTATCAATGAATAATCAGTAGATATATTTGATTAGTGATTGTTTATTCCGTAAGGTGCGACTTTACCGTCAATTTAAGGACTTATGGTGTGAACATGAAGAATGTACCTCAGAGTTTCAGTGAAGGTCTGCTTCGTGAGTTTCTGCTTGAGGAGTTTGGCGATATCATCCCAGTAGAAATTAACATCAACAGCTGGTGGGTCAACAGCTGGTGCAGCAACAGTTGGTGCAGCAACTGTTGCAGTTCCTACAGTTGTCTGCTCGGTTCCATTAACACACTTGACCAGCTCTGCCTGTGGTTTTTGCTGGCTGATGTAGCCAATCAGGCAGCCTGGAGGTTAAACGACATGAAGACAATAGATCTGGTTTAAATAGAACTATGGGCTAAAATAGAACGCGGGCCTCTGCACACTAGACAGGCTGCAATTTACGTCCATGTCTGTCCTAACTATCTGGTGCCGGATCTAGTGTCACATTATGAAATCATTTAATCCTCTACTTCACATATTGTTAAACCTGCCAGAGCAGAAGGTGCATAAAGTCACCCGTTTCAAGGCCATGATTAGACCATAAATTCTTGAGTTATGGCTAAAGTGAGTTTTGTGAGGTTAGAGACATTAATTGTACGAGCCAGACATGGCCCTCTACGAGGTGGGAATTATTGGTTCTTTTTGTGATGTGGTGAATTATCAGAGTTCTAGTTTGTTGTAACGTGGGTAGCCACAAGCTGGAAAACCTACATCCTGTGAGTATCGTATTTCTGTTGTCACTTGGATCCATTCAGTGTCATTCAACTTAACTGAATCACATTGTTTTATTTTACTTTTTAATCCTATGCATCCTATGAAGTACAAGTACAGACGATAGACATATGGCGCTCTTTTATATGATGAGAAAGTAATAAGTAAAACATGGCTTTTAAAAATGTCAAAGATTCATCACAGATTAAAACAGTAGTTTTGGCTCTAACGTTGTCGTGTAGGACCTTAAAAACAAAGAATTGCTAACATAAACGGGGTTTTCCATAATGAGTAGCTTGACTTACCGGTAAAAAATATCAGCAGGGTTCCCAGTACCAGGTACCAGATATTACGCCTGTTATGGTGCAGAGGGGCTGGCCTGAAGCTCGGCGAGCCTTCCTCTGGCCCCTCCACCTCTATGCCATCAGACATTTTGACATCGAGGGAGCTTTCACTCTGGTCCACTGGCTGCAGAGTGAACCTGCTGTACCGTTCACTTTTAATCTAGAGGGAGAAAGATAAGAGAATTATGAGAGCAGCATGGTCCTTAAGCCTTCCTCCCACGGCCGCAGGAAGGGAAGGGAAGCGAACCAGGTTACAGGGGACGAGGTCACGTCTCGTCCCCTGTAACCTGGTTCGCTCTCGATAGCTAAAAAGTGAAAATATCATTTTAAAAAGTGTTAAACACTTACCATTCTGTTAAACGCAGACCTGAATCGATCCATTGTGCCGTTATTCTACAAAGAGAAGAGTGGAGAAACGGAGATGACGAGGCTGTGAAAGGCAAACATGGAATGGAGTGGGAAAAAGGAACGGAAATCTGAAGGAGGGGGCGAAGACATGAGTCAGGTTTCTAACACAGTTACTATTCAGATGACCGTTCAGTCTTCCTGTAGCTTGGGAGTTTTCTCTGTAAACATGAAGCCTGCTACTCGCTGTGGCTGAAAACTAAGCCACCAGAAACAGCAATAAAGACATTATTTACATAATACAAGGTGCGTGTTTGTGTACGACATCTCAAGACAGAGTTTGCTAACTTTAAGACCATACTGGGTTCCAGTCAAGGTTTTGCTTTCATAAATGAACTTTGTATTTGATTGGCTGAAAACAAACTTCCCTGCAAAATCAGTTGATTTCAAATTATTTTAAGAATTACATTCTTCTTCTCACTTCTTTCGGGTGTTCCCTTTAGGAGTCGCCACAGGAAACCAGTCGTTTCCATTTTTCCCTGTCCCGCAATACAACTCAGGTCCTCTTTTTCACCTTCCTGGAAGCTCTATCTCCAGCATTCTTTGACCAAAATATCTAATGTTGACCCCAAGTAATTAAACCCTTGCACCTTCTTCAATCAAACACATCCCTCCACCTTTCCTGGTTTTCTACCACCTGTTCCCTTCTGCCTGACCTCATCCGGCACAACCTGTCCATCGGAATAACAAACAAGAAGGGGTCAGGGCAGATACTTGGTGCAGTCCCAACTACACCTTGAACCCATCCGTCAGTGCTCTTGCACACCAATAAAGGTACATTATTTGTTTGCTTATGGTAGGTCAGCATTCAATTGAACAAGATTAAACCAGAATGCAGATTTTCCTCATAGCATGCCAAAAGAAACAAACGCATTCCTGAGCTGATTGTCATGGCCACCATCACATGACTGTCTTCCTGAGAACTGAGACAGTTAAACCTTTTTGCATACCTCTGTTTTGCCATTACAGTGTCATGAAATGATCCAGAACATTTGACTTATAAAAAAAAAGACCTTGAATTTGTTTTTATTTTACTGATGAAAGCACTAACCATGATAATAAAAAGTTGTTACAATCTAAACAAATCCTTTGATTGGATCGGGCCAGATGCGATAGATTTGTAGCTTTATCTGATCACAATTACACCCATTAGTTTGGCCAATGTCCATTAACTTTGCCAAGGGTTTTCATTGCTTTTCAAAAAATGCATATCTGTAAATACAATATGAATGAAGGTGATTCCTGTCCACAATCACAATTAACACCCCCAGAGCAACTTCAAAAATCAGTGCACTTTTCCCTTTCACTGATATTCGTGCAAAAGCAGCCACAACCTATGAATCATAAACACCAAGTGTAAAAGGGAAAGATTATCTAGTACGGAGGGGAGAAGAGCAATGATGCTCAATAACATGCTATCCGCACGCATACATGCTCACATGGGCTTCAGAAGGGTTAACTTGGTCAACTGAAATTAAAAAAAAAAAAACTACATGATAACTAATTTAAATCAGTCAATGAAAATTAACATGAGATTCATCGTAAAGGCTATCCACTAGAGCAACTTTGCTACAGGAAAGACTTAATATGCTCTCATGTGGATCAACCATAACCTTTACTATAGTTGAATGTGAGCAAACTGACATGAAAATATTCTGAATTTAAATAAGCCTCAAAAAGTAGAACCTTCATAATTCCTTTGAGGAAAGGAATTAGGAGACACACTCCTTCAGGACACTTGCGTGTGAAATTTCACTAACCAGATTACATAAAGGGCAACTTGATATGGCCTTTGGCAGCAACATAAAATACCATGGTGAGGGCTATTGAGTGTCATTGTAAATAGATTATCCTAAAATGCAGTAAAACAAAACATTGATAATGTCACCATGGACTCGTGTGGCACCTCTTTATGTACGGACATTAAAAAGTGATATGATTAGTCAAAAATATTGTCAGATTACCTGTCGTTTATCATTTTGGATAAAGGTCACTCAGAAAGTTTTTTGACATTTTCACAAAAACGCTACACATTAATTTATAACCAAGCTTGCCGTCTCAAATTACATTCAAGAACGGGTGTGACCACAACTTCTCTCACACCTGTTTCCACAACAGAAGGACAAGCGTTGGAAGATATGGCCTTGAGTAATTGTTTACATGTCACCGCAAAGAACGCTTTGAATGTCAGAGGCTGACTAAACTCATGTATTTGATTTGCCTGGTTAAAAAAAAAATATCCCCCACCCCCTTTTCATTCAGGTTAGACAATTCTTTTTCCTTCAAAAAATGTTGACACTTAAACTTACAGTTAAGCCACTCCCTTATTACTGAGGAGGAAATACCAATTCTTTTGTCCATAGACAATGCATATTTGTGGTTTCTGGCATTCACCTTATTCTTTATTTATGAAAAACTGACAAAAAAGATAATCCAAGATAAATAAAACAAGAATTTATGAAAATATTCATAGCCTGAATTATTCAATAAATTAGGAGTTATTTCAGAACCAGCCTCACGACAGATTAACTTCCTCCTGGCAAATTGCAGGCAGAGATCGAATGTTCAGTTGATTATTCTGCAACATGCAGTCTGCATTATATTCTGCAACATAAGCTGGTTACAGTTTTCTGAATTGTCGTTGGTAGGGTGACAAACAACCCTCGCTAAAAAAGATCTTTCTGCATGGGATGGGCCCCTTCAGGGTGATGTTAGCTTGTCACTGGGAAAATCTATAGCTCAACAGAGGAGGATGTAGGGATGGGCTGAGGAGTCTGGAACAAGGACGCTAAATGACTGATGAAGAGCAGGGGGTTGCGGAAGTTTATGGAAGAGTAGAACGCCAGAGACTGGGGAGTCCAACATTTTTAGATTGACGTGAACATCAGATAATGTGTTATAAAAAAAATGATATTCTTAGGAGAACTGACATCGGTCAGTTCCTTCATGAAATATTTCAATTTGCAGTGTTCTTCATTAATTAATTTTTTACCTCAGGTTTTTATTTTATCCGTTCGTACATTTATTGTACATGTCTTTCCTGTATGAGGGTGCAACACTACAATTTCCTTTTGGGGATTAATAAAGCGAGGTATCGTATTTTTTTTAATATTTCACAGATGAAATGGCTAATATACAGGATCATTTGATCGTTAAAACCTGCTACCATCTTTTTAATCAATCCAAAATGTTGCATAAAGTCATGTCCTCGTGCAAACACTTCCGGATTGAGAAGATTTCCTCCTTGAACGTTTCGCAGTCTTACTTAATATTTTGAAGCCTTTCTAGTTGGTATAATTTATATATTTAAGGATAAATTGGAGTATTGTAAGTAGATGAATAGCCCTCCATATAAATCAACATATAAAAACGAGGGTTTTCATATTATTAAATGCTTATGTAGATTTACAAATGGATGTCTTTGCGCGCAAGAACAGAGGACAGGTGACATTTTCATCATTTGTGAGTTAGCCAGCTAGCTAAACGTTGGCGTCTGTTTGAGTTGAGGAAACATTTACATTAAAACCAGGAGGGTTTCAACAAACAACAGACTTAATACGGTATTCATTAATAAAATGTATCAATATTATTCTCCTCACCTTGTTTCGCCTTACACGACCCGTCTGTGCCTACCAGCGCTGTCCTTAAATGGGAGGACGAGGACGTAAGCGGAAACCACTTCCGCTTACGTCATGAAGAAACCACTCACGTTCACTTCCTACTGGCTTCTGTCACAAAGGCCCAAAAGCCATAACAAAGGAATAAGTCAAATAGGGGGAATTAAAAAAAAGATGATCTAAATAAAAACATTAAATTGTTACACACAGTCTCAGAGTTTATATGGCTATTACATGTATATGTAATTTGAATATTGTTCATTTTCTTTCATAGCATATTGCAAACAGAATGATCGGACTGACAATTCAGTATTCATTTTCATGCGTTGATTGGAACCTAAAACAGTAGTAGTTCAAAACTGCCTAAAATGTCCTGCAAGATATAATGATAAATACTTTGCCACAGTTACCGTTGTGTGTACATTTCCGGATTAAATGGATCACAGTTTCAGTGTCAACACCTTAAATTAATGTCATCTTTGAATTTTACAAAAAACAACAGCTAGTCATTAGTAGCATAAAATAGAATTGACTAAATGTACTTAAGGTACTGTTCACCACTGGATTCAAAGTGACATTTTTTACTTGATTAGATGTAGAGGTGCACCGATTGCCATTTTCATGGCCAATCACCGATTTTTATAAAGTCTGACCAATTTTGGCCAATTCCGTTTTCTTTTCTTTAAAGGTTTATAACAATAATGAGTAGTTTATTTTAAGTGCCCTTATTTTTTTAACGATTACAGTGGAAGTACGGCTGGTCAGCATTGTGTATGTGTTCTGACCTGTTGAATTCATTGTATCCTCCGTCCTCCCCGCAGTGCGTTTCTTAACCAATTGTGTTTCATTTCAAATTGCAAATAAAACTTTGTTAGCCTCATTCAGTCCATCATATGTTATATATCATCTTTGTTCAGGGACTTCAGGGCTCTTGGCTGGCTCTGTGCTGTCGCTAGCTGTAACTGCTCTCACAACGTTAGCTTCTTGAAACTTGCTATGTTCCTCGGGTTGATTAATTTTGAAAAGTCAAAGCAAGTTTTTTTGTCCAAACTGTTTTGGCGTTTTTTCCACCGTGTCTTACTTTTATAGCCATAAATGACAGCATAGATACATACAGAATGAATGAATGAATGAATGAATGTAATACATGTGCAGCTTGAACCTGAATAATAATTAGATATCAGTCATCTTCAAGGTATTTTAGGGATTTCAAAAGCGCCTTGTTTTCAATATAATCTATTAATGACTGAACCAAATCTTATTATTAATAATTATTTTATTGTAAAAGAGTTTTTCAATCTTCAACCCAAATCCATAAACTGTTTTAAATAATACAGCTTTATTTTTTTTTAAAGTTTTTATTCATGCTTATGCATATATGAAATTCACTTCTAATGCAATGTCAGTTCATTTCTAATTATTATTTACCATAATTGTATTTTTCATAATTCTGTGGCTGTGCCCAGAATTAGGTCAGAGATACAAGCGGCCGGAATTCCTTTGTAAGGTGGCTCGACATTTGAGATAAGGTAAGGAAGCCACCTGGGAGGAGGTCAAGTCAGACTCAGACTTGTTGGTGGGACTATATATCTTATCTGGCCTGGGAACGCCTCGTGGTCCCACAGGATAAGCTGGGGAGTATTGCTGAGGAGAGGAACGTCTTGAATACCCTTCTCAGCCTGCTGGCCACCATAACCCAAGCCAGGATAAGTGACAGAAACATATATACAAACATATACATATATATGTGATTAAATATTGAAATTGCTGATCATGGGGTTCAAAACCACGAAAAAAAATTAGGGACCATTTTCAAAAGACTGTGAAAAGTTTCTTCTGAGTGGATTTGTGTGATCTCACCAAAAGCCTTGCACCCTTAATGTGTCATCCGTCCTTTCTGCTTTTTAACTTCAGTCCAATCCTCTTTGACAGCAGCACCAAGAAAAGAAGTTGTGTTGATTCGAGTGTTACAAGATGTTCTACTTTAATAATAACAGAGAAATGAGAAGGAAAAGAAACTGCCAGTCGTGTTATTAATAGTACAGACAGGTATGAAATGACACACCTTTTGTCACTACAACATCCTGCAGGGGAAGAGGTTTATGATAAAAGGTCTCCGTCAGCAGTAGTACCACAGACTTATTCAAGTCCTGGGGTAGATATGCAGAGAAGGACTGCTTTGAAATACTTTAAAATATGGTGATATAATAATAATGTATCATTTATTGATCACATACAGCCACACCCAGTGCGTTATAAGTGAAATTATGTCTCAGGATTTGATCCATCCCTGAGGGAGCGGTGGATATAGAGAGAAGGAAGTCAGTGACTGCAAGAAAAGGCTCTTGTAAAGTCATAGAAAAGGGCAAATTAAGGGCTATATCATTTTCTCAACTGCTGGGGGCAGAAGAGAGTCAAATGATTAGAGGTCCCAGTTTTAAGTTTTTATTTCACTGTTTTTTGGATAAAAAGTTAGATTTCATCCTCTGTATAGTTTGAGATTTGATCCAAATGTAAAGTGCCTTATAAATTAAATGCTTTATTATTATTATTATTAGACACAAAAAAAAGGGGATTGGCACCAAAAAAAAACAGGAAAGGCAATAACTTTAATTCATTAAATGGGGCTGCAAACAATTCACCTCTATTGTTTATTTGGGGGCTTTTGGGAAGGGCTTTGGGAAGGAGCCCCTGCACAGATGTGTGCAGGGGCTGGAAGGAGGGTCTAGATCTGTGTGTTAGGGTGAGTGGTTGTGCATGTAGACTCACTCCAATGTGGCTGAGCTCGTCATGCAATAACGGCGTTAACCCAGACGAGGTCACCTCAGAGCTTTGTTTTAAAATTAGCTCTGATCCCTGGAGAGAATTAACCTCTGGATGGAACAAACGATCTCTCCCTCTGGAGGGTTGCTGCACTCTCTGCTGTACAGATGGCATCCAAACGGGAGAATATTTGTTTGATCACTTGCCATCAGACTACAGCTTTATTGAATTCTGTTAACATTTCAAAGGGGATGTTGACTTTGTAAGTCACAGGCTGTGACAGCTGTTGTCGGACTGGTCTCTACATCCTGTTTATGCTGGAACTGAATGGCGATAAGCTAAAACAGATCCAGTGGTGTTAAATTCAAAGTGATGACTCTTGGGGATTGACTAATTCAAAAATTAGGAGGGGAGTTAGCAGAGCTCATAACCCTGCCAAGGTCATCTGGATTAAATTAAGTCCTAATAAAAATTCCAATTAATAATCTAATCTAATAAAGATATGCTGATCATAACTAACTGAGCATAACCACTGTGTGTATCAGCTGACATGGCCAAAATCATGGATCCATGGATCTCTTTCCAGATCAAAATTCACTGGATTCTTCTTTGGTTGGTTTCAGGAAAATAATTGTATTTGTAGTTGCTAACTAGCTACCATATCATACCATATCATCAATCCACATGTTTGTCTGGATCCATCGCAAAAATGGACAAACGCTCCATCCTTCTGCCCACTTTCATGGTTATGCATCAAGAAGGTTTTGGTAAATTGACCCGAAATTTCCAAAAGTCCTATGTTGCAATGTTTGAAAAAGTAAGATAAATATATGGAATTATATGGATTACAGTATTATTCAAACAAATCTGTCACGCATTTTATGAGTAATAGATGGAAATGTTGAGGGAAAAAAATGTGAAAGGAAAGGATTTCTGTAACATTGTTAGAACTGCTGGACTATGAAACGTTGCCAAGAGCCATCAAGTCTACAAATGATATATAATCAAAGTGAGGATTGTGTCTGTACTCTTCAAACTCCACCATGAGTTGCCCTTTGCCTCAGATCCTGTTTGTGATATTCATAAACAGGATCTCGAGGCATAGTCGTGGTGAGAGGATTGTCTGGATTGGAGATCTTAGAAACTGCGTTTCTGCTCTTTGCAGATGATATGGTTTGTTTATCTTCAGTAAGCACTTAAGTGGTTTGCAGCTGAAAAGAAAAATGATAGACTGCTCCCTCAGGGTTGGGGTAAGTTTCCTCCCTCAAGTGAGGGAGTCCAAGTATCTTGGGCTCATGTTCAGAAGTGATGGGATGATGAGATGGACATCAGCAGTAATAAGGGCACTGCATCAGTCATTGGCGGTGGAAACAAAGCTGAGTCATAAGGCAAAATGTTCAATTTACCTGTCAATCGATGTTCTAACCCCGCATTTGGTCATGAGTTCTGGCTGGTGCTGGAAAGTATGAGGTCACAGATACAAGCAGCTGAAATGGGCTTCCGTCATAGAGTGGCAGGGCTCAGCCTTCAGGTTTAAAGGAGCCAGTTGAGGTTGTTCCGGCATCTGATGAGGACGCCTCTATGGGGGCCTCCTCTTTAAGGTTAGGCACGGGAGTACCAGGCTAACTGGGAGAAGACTCTGGGGTAGACAGGCATGTTCAATTGGATGGATGGATGGATGGATGGATGGATGGATGGTTTGGGGTTTCCTGATAGCAGACAGACAGAGCTATGAAATACACGCCGGTGAAGTCATGACCTTTGTTTGCTAATTTTAGCTAACATAAGAGAACATTGCGCGGGCAACAAGTCCAAAGCTACTTCTTGTTTCAGGACTGTTGGCTGCTTGTTTGCTTTTTCAGTATCAGCACTGTCCACAAAATCCCATGTGTGAGTCAAGGTCACGCGAGTATCGATCTCATCAGAGCCCAGCATCGGATCACATATTCTGTTTGCTGTGAGTTTATCTTATCAGTTCATGTTGGCACAGCAGCTCGTTCAGTCCCTGTACTCCATTGTAGTAGTCAAGGCTGATAAGAAAATCTAAATTCTTCATCTCTTCCTTTCTTTCTGTCACTGCGGCGTCATGTCATTGCCTCTTTCTGCTGCTGCCCGCACATTCATTCTTCCCCGGCTGTAGTTTGATCGAAGGGGACCAACACACACACATCATGGGCTTAGTGTGTGAGAGGGTGAGTGTGTATCTTTGCTGTGCCTGACCTCAGAAAGAGGTGGCACTGGGCGAGAAACGGGGTACCTCCTGGACAGAAGTGGACTTTTACTTAAGTACTGTACTTAATTACAAAATTGAGGTACCTGCACTCGAGTATTTCCATTGTATACTGGATCTCAAAGGTAATTATTGTACTTTCTGCTCCTCTGCATTTGTCCAACTAGTACATTTTCAGCATACAAATATTCATACAGCAGCATAGTGGCACATTGGGTACCTTCCCAGTACCGGGTTTCGAATCCACCTCTGCCGGTCTTTCTGTGTGGAGTTTGCATGTTCTCCCCATGTCTACGTGGGTTCTCTCCAGGTACCCCGGCTTCTTCCCGCAGTCCAAAAACATTCAGTACGGATTGTAGAAAGTTCTCTCTTGTTCACAATTGGAAAATGAAATCAAATTTAAAAAGAATATAGGTGCTAAGATGTGCGGTCGTTATGCATATATGGACATTATTATTCTCATGAATTAAAGAGGAGTGTGTAAATACGGTAGGAAGGCCAGGAAAGGGCTTCACATGGGAATTTTGCTGTTTGTTTCCTCATGTACAGAATCTTCTCAGGTGAACTATTCAGGGTAGAATTTGATTAATCATTGACCCTGAGAAAAGGGAAGTTCAGACTTCCACCCTTTCAGAATGCATTTCCCTGTTGTACCTGCACATAATATGTGACATATTTAACATTGTTATTCATATTGAGCCTGTGTGGGTCTCCAACTATCTTCACCATTTGATCAGGTGGAATTTTAGTTTTTATAAGATTTGAAGCTATCGTAACAACATATTCGCAAAATTATTCGAATGAAGTGCAATTCATAGACATACGAGTTATATATCGAACTACTTTGGAGTGAGGAGTAAATTAGGTTGTGATTTGTGACCAGTTAAAATGATCTAATTATCTCATTTGACTGCCATTGAATTCCCATTTATTGCAGGAAATCCACGTTTTCTTTATGAAACGGCTCATTTTGAGTTTTGAGATCCGACGGTGACCCACAGCACTGAGTAATCGTGCCAACACCATCTGTCCATGGTGCTTCACGCATGGCGCAGCAAATCGCTTCATAACTGCTGTGATGAAAATGCAAATCGAAGCGAAGGCCAAATTTACGCAGCGCACCTGAAGGCACCAAGAGAGAGAGAGAGTGGGGGAGAGGTAGAGAGAAAGAGAGCGAGAGAGAGAGAGAGCGAAAGAGAGAAAGAGAGCTCTCATCAGCGCTTTTCCGCTCTCTAGCTCCTGGCATTGCTCTGCCTCCTCTGTTGTGTCACAGACTGAAAAAGAGGAAGGAATATGGTTTCATCTGACGCTCCTCCCGCCTCGGCGCGTCTGTAGCGGATCTCTAGCAGCGAGCAGGAGGCTCTGGAACCCCCTCTCTCCACCTGAAAACAACCACCTTCCAGCCTGCAGGAGCACCATCAGCACATCGGGACACATAAATGGGTGAGGAGCCTCTTGGGTGTCCGATTTAGAGGAGAATATCCCAAAATATCCTCCGGCGCGCGTTGCGCATCTGGATGGGCTGGAATAAACGCCCGGGTCCAGATGCGGGCTGGGCTCAGCCCCTCTCCTCTCCTCCCTACCACACCTCATGTGACATAGCCGCGGTGTTTGCTGGTGACCGCAGAGGTTCGGCATTTTCGTAGTGTTTCCTTTGCTTTATCCACGATCGGAAAAGCTGCGCGTGGGTGTGCGCGAGGGCGGCAGCGGTTCCATAGATGAGTTGCAGATGTTGACACGTTTGCATTCACTCTCTGTCCGTCCATTGTGTTCGCCTATACAGTTCCACTCCGTCTCCGTGGATGATTTAGGCCTGCCCGTGGCATTACTCTCATCATCGCCATCGTTCCCCCACAGCAATGCGCCGCCGCAGCTCCTTTCCACTCTCACGCTGCGTGGAAAGGAGCTGGTTGCATATTTAGAGAACAATCTATAAAGAGCATATACAGATTTAAGTAACAGAACCCATCCGGGACGGTAGGTGGCACTTCTGTCTTCAGAAGTTTTTCTGCACATACTACTTTTGATAAGCCTAGATGACATTCCGTCGGTCAACCGTGACGTCAATCTGCAAAGAAGTGTAACTTCCTGATTGTGATTGTTCCTTCATTTGAACCGGTGAAGAGGAGAATCTTGTCCTGCCAACCTTCTTCCATAGGACTGTGCCTAGAAAGTATTTTTTGGCATGCACTCAAAAAATAATTAGTTGGAATTTTTTAATCCAGATCTAATTTAATAACACCATTAACTTCTTCACCTGGACAGACCCCAACTTGGGACTTGGGAATGCACAATGCTGGATCTTAATAAAACCCTAGGTTTATGTCACAGCCAAAGGTTGTATTATATACATAAAGCTCCCTCTGATGGACATAAACGCTATCTGGCAGCCAAATTCCCTCTCAGGGGTCGAATTACCATTTTTGGCATATTTTGGGTTGACAGATTGATTTTTCTTCGTGGTGTTACTGTAATATAATGATGTTATAATAGCCTTTAATATCTTAAAAAAGTCAGGTGAGGGTAGAAACATTTATTTTATATTATATTTTATATTTTTCTGTGTTCAATCACAGATTATTCACATAAAGTAAGTAAGTAGGTATATAAGTGAATAAAGCTGACGGTTGTGGAGCCATTTTATTTATTACGTTTATTTTGTTTATGTATTCAGGCGAGGCCAGAATTTAAATAACTAATTCTATAACTGCTCCACAGCTGACGCCATGGTGATGATGATGATGATGTCGCTTTACGACCTTTAATATCCCCATTTACACAGCCTCTTAAAGGGTTTAATTCCTTCATGCCATTAAGTATAAATGTAATGAAGGCATAATGGCGGGTTGTGTTGCTCCTACTTCATGATTGCAGTTGAGGTTGTTACAGAGCTCAATTGGGACATCTACAGCCATTTTCACAAAAACTTTTCAAGTCGGGCCTGGAACGCCATTATTTTGCCCCTCGTCCTGTATAAACCTCTCCATTCATCCACCCTTTTTCCTCCGCTTACCCGGGTTCGGGCTGTGGTGGCAGCAGGCTAAGAATAGTATTCCGTAGGTCTCTCTCCCCAGCTTATCCAAGGGGATCCAGAGAGTTCTGGGTCTACCGAGGGGTTTCCTCCCAGCTGGACATGCCTGGAAAATCTCAAAAGGGAGATCCTCCTGTTTTATCCTGATCAGATGCCCAAACCAACTCAACTAGCTCCTTTCAATGCAAAGGAGTAGCGTCTCCAGGTAGTAACAGAGGTGAAACAAGGCCTGTATATATGGGACACTTTTTAACAATGTGTTATGTGTGAAGCTTAAAACCAGAAGTCTTAAAAGCAGCTAATAGCGGTTAGCAGCGAAGCCAAAGAAGAAGAAAATCCACCCAAAATGTTCTGTAATTGAGGATGAGACTTTCATACCCATCAAACGAGAGGAGGAGACATTCAAAAAACAACGGTGGAATGAGGGCCGTTTAAATGACAGTGTTTGTGTAGATTCTCATTCATCCAGGTCATCATAATCCTTGAAAGTTGAATCAGGAGCAACTAGTCGCTCGGAGAATTTAATCTTTGCGTAGTTTAAGTTGAAGCACTGCGTCTGTATGATCTTATTTAGACAACCCAATATTGAGAACGCATTTATTCAAATCTCATATAATCAACATAAATCTATTAATAATGAGAACTTTTTAATGTAATCGGTTAAAAAAAAAAACTTGACAAAGGTTTAAATATGTCTCGCTGTAAAACAAACAGGATTCAATTGGGTTAAATATTGAGATTTAACCAACCTAATAACAAATACGCATGACATTAAGGTTATTAGTTTATTAACGTTGAGCCACACAAACAAGGATTCATTTTACAATGTTGATGATATGAGCATGGAAACATTTGAAAAACACTCAGAAAAAAAGAAGGATTAGCTAAAACAGTGAAGGGTAAACCGGACCTAAACCTGAATTATCTTAGTTACATACCGGTGGCAGTGCCATGGCGCCACCCCCTAAGACACTGGACTCTGACCCAATACAGGTTGTTCCCCTGCAAATAAATATTTTAATCTTCTGCGACCAGATTATGATCTGGATACAAGTCAACACACACACACACACACGCACGCACGCACACACACACACACACACACGCACGCACGCACGCACACACACACACACACACACACACACACACACACACACACACACACACACACAGATATTGGCAAAACAATAAAAAATAAATAAATAGTCCTATCTTACAATTTTGAAGAAAGTAAATAGGTGATCCAGAACTCCTCTTCCTTCCCATGATGCACCCTACAGAAAGTTTCATCACAATTCTATGAAAACTTTTCAAAACGTATTGCTGAAAACCGAAAACCCGAGCTCATCACATAATCCCCCTCCCACCATTCAAACAGTCAGTTATATGTTCACATAACGGAGTGGTTCCTGGGGTGGCCAATCTGCTTTTTATAGGCCCCCCCCTCTCTGGATGCGCCCCTACTTGACCATAATCCTTCTGTTCTATCCCTGTGTTGGCGTATTGTACGTTCTGTTGCAGCTCTATATCTGCGGCAGTAAACAAACAATGCAGAGTTCGTCTCAAGGCGCAAACTTGCAGACGCAGCCTAAAAGTAGGAAACGTCCTCGTGGTCACCTTGGGGCTCTAAATCCCCACGTTTCTTCTGAGAGTGAGTGGACACTGTGCTATGGTTGACTAATTTAATGCAAAACTGTAATGTATAGGACTACATTTCTGTATCAGATGAAAACGAAGGATTTTAAGCAGGTCCTGCTTTTTGTCTTTTTGTCAAGTATTAAAATAACTTGGTGTGCGGCGTGGAAAAAAGTGCGCATGTCCCTTTAAGATCAGATTCAGAATACATACATGACACATAGAAAGATGATGATGGCAGTTCTGAGGGGGGGGGGGTCAATGGGGGCTCTCAGCTATTTTTTACCCCCAAGTTTGGTTAATCCATCCATGACACTTATAAGAAAAATAAATAACATACTATTTTTTTGATTTATTATTCAAGATCTACACCCAATATCCACTTTATTAGTTTACCTCTAAGGTATATCAATACAACTTAAAAAAGTGAAAGAAGCCTCTATAGTATTGTAGCTTTTTGCCACATTTCATGACCATGGTCCGAATTAAAGGTGCCTATTAAATACATTAAAAAAAGAGTCATATCTAACTTTCGGCATAGCCGTCATAAAAGTAGAGTTCCTAAGAGAACTGTGTGCGTTGCATTGCATTAGATTGTACCTAATACAGCGATTAATGAGAATATTTAATAATATTCCAGATATTAAAAAAAGATTTTAAATAAAATGACTTCTACTGAAAGAGGCCGTATTTAATTCTGTTTTACATCAAATATGATTAAAGATGCAGGAAAGTGAACCAGTTGTTCTAAAGCGCCTTAGGTCTATGTTGTTGCTTTAATTATTCCAGTGAGATGCCGTACAACACGAAGACTTGGAGACAAAACTTGACACCTAACAGTACATTGCGTTCTTTAAAAAAGAAATAAAACTGTGACCTTAAGTTTAGTAAAGAAATGAATCCATGGGTTTATTCGCAAATAGATTAACCATTTATAAACCCACCACCCAAAAAAAAAACAAAGTACGTTTTCTCCACTTTTGGTCTTAATTTTTTTCATCTGGAAGGGAAAAATGTTACTTTCTCTATCTTGGTTTTGCTTTGCTTTTGCAATTTTACCACCGCTCTCTCCACCCACATCTAAAATTCAATGCTTTAATGCACAACGTTTTTTATCTGGAGGTCATTGAAAGGCTGCAATATGGGAGGACTGGGAATTCAAAATAAAAAGTTCGGCTTGAGGGAGCTCGATAAATTAAAAAGTGCCAACATGATTACAACAGAATAACAAGCAAGAGAATGTTTGGACTTTTCCTTTAATGTGGGAGAACTTGCAGAAGTCTGTGATTTGATCCAAAATTGGAGTGGGTGGCTTTGACTCCCACTGGGCTGCAGTCCAGTGTGAATTTTCCCCCGACAGAAACAGGCAGCTGTTCTTGACATCATGACTGAAACAAACCCGAGCGCAGGTCCGATGTGAACCAAAGAAATGTCAGCAGAGCTTTGCAGAGTTGTGTCTGTAAGTGTGGTTTCCTCTTATCTAAACTGACTGCAGCTGTTCAGAGGACGCTCAGTTCCTCTGTGTGTGTGTGTGTGTGTGCGCGTGCATGTGTGTGTGTGCGTGTGCGGGTGTGTTTTTTCTCGCCCGCTGGAGTGGATGTTATGTTTGGACTCTTGTCCTGAAATATTCTGTCTATTGTCATCTCGTGGCCTTCTCTCTGTCAGCCTTGCACACAGAAGCAATGCTTTTAATTGACCAACCAGCAACATGAACATCAAGTAGAGGAACAAAGCATGGTGCTGAATTTTAGTGATAGCTTTAGCCCATTTTTCCCAATAACCCCCCAAATCCGCTGTGTATTACAAGCAATCCCCCCCAAATGAAATGTGAAGTTATGTCCGATAAACTGTTTTTTGTCAAAAGTTTCTCCCCCTAGTGAGTCAAATATAATGAATACGAGATAGATCTACTCAAGACGATTCATTTGCGCCAAATTTGGACCAAATCGAACCAACGTTAAAGAATCTATGGCTAAAAATCAAGATTGACTAGTTAGACATCGTTGAGTCGATTCATATGCATCCAATTCGGACTGAATCGGACCAATGATAAGGAAGTTATGTCTGGAAAACTTTAGAAGATAGAGAAACGGACCTTTCCCAAAGTCAGTTCAGGTCTTCCTTGCACCAGAAGGTCTATGTGGGTGTAAAATTTGAAAATGGCCCACCATGAAATAGTTTTTGAGTCATTGCAGCGGCGGCGGATGCAGCTGCGGTGGTAATGATGATTCCATCCCAGACTTTTCGGGGATATAATTATCTATAATTCAGCATCATATCACATCATAACTTTTACAGTTGAGAGACTGGAACTAGAAAATGTTTGTTGACAATGTTGCTTGACTATGACGAGTTAGGACCTAAAAAAAGGCAGAGCGTTCTGCCCAAAGTTCCCCTCTTTCCAGGAGTTAAATTCCTATTTATATGCAAAACCTGTATTTAGATTTATTCACTAAGAAAACATTCAAATAGAACTTTGGAAAAAACAGCTGTTGTAGACGAGTCATCTTTTCCTGTTTGACTGGGCCGACATACAGAAGCCTGTTTCAAATTTAAGTTTCATGCAAATCTGTCAACAACTTTTGGAGTTTTATGGCTGCCCACTGGGTTTCAAACTGTTCAGTGCAAAAGGGAGAAAACATGGACACACTTGGAAATTCAATAGTCCCATCTTTGGGACAATTCCCACTCTCCCACCAACTTTAATGCCAAGTTTCCATAAATCCCTTTTAAAGTACATCTAGTGGAAAAAGGAACTTAATTTAATCCTTAAAATAAAAAAATACAAAAAAATGTGCGGTGTCATAGCGTGCCGGCTCCTTCCTTATAAGGAGAGTGGCAAGACGCAAGTAGTGACAGGGCATGCCTATGTGAGAGGCATCATGTGAACTCCTGTGGCTTCACATGCAATAAAAGAGGGACACTCAAAAGAACTTTGGTGGTTATGGTGGCGATGAACTCAGTATCTCATTGGCTGTCATAGGAATGCAGTAATGTCATTATTGTCAGCTGATCTAACAACCACACATACCAACAAACGAGCCAAGCTGATCACCCGCAGAGGTTAAACGCACACAAATTTAAGGAGTGTAGAGTGGAGTGCCGATCCGGAATGCCAATATTTAGCGTCTGTATAGAACGTGTGAGACAAAGAGCTGGTTAGATCTTGGAGGACGTTTGTTGTGACTGAATGTCATTTTTATCCGTGATTATTAATGTGTTCAACCTACTTGTATACGCTGTATTATGTATCTATTAATTGTTGATTTTCTTCAGATCTTTATACATCTGTACTTTATTAGAGGGTTGGCACAACATTGCTCGAAGTGTTGTATTTATAGTATATTATTTGCATTTACATTTTAGTTTTCATTCAAATTTCTTGTTCAATCTGAAAAAATGCCAATAAAATCCTATTTCTTTCATCAAAAATTGAATTAAAATGATTTCAGTCAGGAGGGAATGAAGTAGGAATGATTGATTTATTACAAGAGATGATATGTGATAATTAGATGATCAGAAAGTCTTTGGCGCTCAGTCGTCAGGGAGATTGTGATCGAAGGTCATTTCATGAGTCATGAGCAGCAGCAGGTTTCCCCTTGGATTGTAGACACTGGTGGTGGCGGCTGATGAGTCTGCTGATGAATCTTTCATCAGTCTCAGCAGAGAGGCTGAGGGATGTTTGAGGACTGGGCAGAGATAGGGAGGTGGAGGGTCGGCGTACCACCAGCATGGAAGAACTAGATGCATTGAGAGAATTATATTTAAAAAGACAGTAGCAAGATGTTTAATGGTGAAGGGAATGGAAAATAACAAAAAATAACAAAAAAAATCTGTAACCCCTAGAGTTGAGAAACTGGGACTGAAAAATCTTTGTTATGTTCACCTGAACAATTAGTAATGTTCATTAGCAGAGTAATTAAACGGAAAAATCGTCACAAAATGGCTCAAATAATTGATGAAATCTTTGTAAACTTGATTAAACATAAAGACTGTTAGCGGTTGTAACCGCAAACCTATTTTTATTTAACTATTATTGTTAAAATTGTCTAAATATATTTTTCACGTATTATTTAAATATGAGCCAAACATTTGTGCTCCACATTCCAGAAACTAGCCAGCTAGCCGTGAAGCTACGGCTCAATCGTTTGGCGGGAACATGGGGTAGCATGTAAGCGTTTAGCTTCTTTTTTTTTTGCTCCAATTACGGATTAGACACTTAATGATCTTGAGAGGAATCAAAAAAAATACATTATGTCATTTCCCATATTTTCTTCCAAGGCTTTATCTCTCTATAGTAATTGTCAGTGAGCAAATCATAGTGAGGGATTGCTAGCTTGTTAGCATTTGGACCTGAGCAGTCATTCATTCCCTTTGTCTGTATTTGTCTAATGGATGTATGTTATGGCTAATATTAACTCCACCAGCTCTTGAGATCTGATCTGACTTTTTTTTTACCTTTTTTCTGCTTCTCACTATCTTTGTTGTTTGTTGCTGTGCAGGAAGCAGAAAGGGAGATTTTTTTTCTAATTGCCGGAAGCTCCTTGGGGAATATGTTGGGATAATGGGACTGAACCATAAAGCAACACTAAATTAGCGGGCCATAGAATCACAACATTGAGTTTAAAGGGGTTAATAATCTCCTCGGAGCTGCAGACGTGAGTCGTTTGGTGGTTTGTCTCTGCTGCCGCATTAGCAGTAGGTGCTATTAGCACTCGGTCTGTTTCTGCATATATTATCTGATCATGTGTCCTCGCTGGGGTTAGCCGTGTGATCTTGATTCTGCACACATTCTGATCAGATCATTTCATGTACTGGTGCATCTCAGGTCTAGAGAAGAGCTGCTGCTGCTGCTGCTGCTGCTGCTGCTGCACAGTTTCTACTTATGTATTCTTTGCTAAGGTCTAAATGTGGTAGATAAGAATAGAGGATCTTTTTTGTTGGTGCTGATATCAGCGATGGATTTTGTGCTTGTGTATTTATAGCAGCAGGGAAATGCAAGGGGAACTAACTGAAAATAAACTGTGGGGTGATGATAATAATGCCACCGCAGTCAAACACTGTGACTCACTGATGGGTTTTTAACAGTTTCAGCCAACAGTACATGCAGGCTGCATCAGACTTTGATATACTGAGCAGACAATAGAGGATTAAGTTGTCTGAATCTAATTTACTGGATTGGCAATAGATAAATATAAAATAGATCAGACTGGTCATTATACAATTATTTACTATTTAACGAGAGGAGCACTCAGAGTGCATATTTCCCAAATGTTTATATAGTTTATGTGGTGAAACAGTTCAGGGTGATACAGGGAAATAGTCCAGGTTCATGCAGTGAAACAGTCCAGGTTCAAACAGTGAAACGGTCCAGGTCCATCCAGTGAAACAGTCCAGGTTCATACAGCGAAACAGTCCATGTTCATGCAGTGAAACAGTCCAGGTTCATACAGTGAAACAGTTTAGGTTCATACAGTAAAACAGTCCAGGTTCATACAGTGAAACAGTCCAGGTTCATACAGTGAAACAGTTTAGGTTCATACAGTGAAACAGTCCAGGTTCATACAGTGAAACAGTTTAGGTTCATACAGTGAAACAGTTCCGGTTCATACAGTGAAACAGACCAGATTCATGCAGTGAAACAGTCCAGGTTCATACAGTGAAACAGTTTAGGTTCATACAGTGAAACAGTTCAGGTTCATACAGTGAAACAGTTCAGGTTCATACAGTGAAACAGTTCAGGTTCATACAGTGAAACAGACCAGATTCATGCAGTGAAACAGTCCAGGTTCATACAGTGAAACAGTTCAGGTTCATACAGTGAAACAGACCAGATTCATGCAGTGAAACAGTCCAGGTTCATACAGTGAAACAGTTTAGGTTCATACAGTGAAACAGTCCAGGTTCATACAGTGAAACAGTCCAGGTTCATACAGTGAAACAG
>VRLP01005010.1:0-41590 GCA_009660295.1 Lophius piscatorius | reverse complement strand
GTCAGTGGGGTGAGTAGTTCTTTTAGGTAGGGGGGGGCGTTACCATGGATGCACTGGTGAGTGAGGAGAGAGATCTTATAATCAATCCTGGTGGAGATGGGAAGACAATGAAGTGATGAAGAACGGGGGTGATGTGTTCGTGTTTACGAACTCTCGTCAGGATCCTTCAGATGTTTTGAACAGTGTAATATGACTGATGTATATGATAAACGGTAAGGGGCCAATGATGGAGCCCTGGGGGACACCACAGGTCAAAAAGGATCCCTGAGGAGGAGGCATTAGTCATGAATGTGGAGAAAGAGGGGATATTAAAGCATGTGGGGACCTTCTAAACAGAATTATGTAACTTATTCAACAACCCAAAAAGTCTAATTAAGGTAAAACGTTTTTCTAATAATACGTTTCACCAAAAGAATAAGTTAAAATAACTACATTTTAAATGTTTAAGTTTTTTTTTTTTTTTTACATAATGAAAACATACAAAGAAATTGAATTATTAAATGCTCCATAGAAATAAAAATATGCAATTAAACTATGTTTCCATAGATTTGTTTGTTTTTTAAATCCATTGTGTTCGCGCAATAACAAATTTTTTTTTTTACCTTAGTAAGAGGAAGAACTGGATTGATTTTGAGAAAGATTGGTTGCATATTTCTGACACTAGGGGGAGCCTTATCTTAACAATCATCATTTTTCCACCGTTGATCCGATTCAGTCCATATCAGGTGGATTCGCGTCAAGGCGATCTATCTTGTATTCATCATTCTTACTCCAACAGTTCATATTTTCCTCACTAGGGGGAGCTCTTCTATGAAAAACGCGTTATTTTGACGGTTCATTTCTAACCATATGTTTGATGATGCTAAGAAAAGACGCCGTCAAAACTAACATTTAGAAAAAGATTCCATTTCTAGCTGATAGTACACTTAAAAAAAAAAAAAACATATCTATGATTATTACATTCTATTCATTCAAACAGATACTCAAAGTTTACGGACTGAACCTTTAGTGACCAAAAAATGCAACAAAAAATAAAAAATTTGAAAAAATGATCCAAAAAAAAAAAAAATTTCACTAGAATAAACATTCAAGGATCTCAAACCTCCGTTACGCCCGACAGAACCAAAGGTTTTGGAAAACTTCCCGCAGATTCCTACCGTTAATGTATATTGCCAGCCTATAAATCTACCGACAACTCCAACAAACTCACTGAGTATCTCTCAGGCACCGCTAATCTAATCAAACCTTCCACTTCAATGTCTCTGTTCAGCACAATGATCGCCCAGCTCCACCCACCGAAAGAACATCACAGGAATCAAGTGAACTCTTGAAACTGAGCCCCTAGCTCCACCCCCACAGAAAGAACCACATTGTGACGTCACTACTCCAAACGGCTTATTTTATTTCATTTTATTTTAAATGCTGTAAAACACGTGACGTCACCAAAATGTAATCGCCTCCAGGAAATACCGAACCTCATCTCACCTCCGAGTAAATTTTCATGCAAACCCATCTTGTAGTTTTTCAGTGATTCTGCTCACAAACAAACAAACAAGCAGAAAAACACACCGGAGTGGAAAACAGAACCTGGTGGCGCCGGTAACAAGAGAAGAACTTACTGCCTGAAGAAAGACGCGAGGACCAGGAAGAAGATACGAGAGACGGGGACGACCTCGGAACCAGGTAGACTTTTAAATCTGCTGAGTAACTGAGACAACCGGGAACAGGTGAGGAGAGTCAACAATCAGAGGACACACTCACACACATGCAGTGAGATGAACTAGAAGGGGGACAACAGAGAGAGAGTGAAGGGACGGACTGAATATAATCACAGAACTAAACCTTCTAAAACAGTTTTCTGCTCCAACATTCCTGGGACTCGCTTCTCCCTCCGGGAAAAAATGAAGCTAGCTAAAATAGAAAAAAATACATCAGCCGATCGGATCGCGTTCTTTCGGCAAGTTCTGGTGAGCCCATGAGGAGAACAGTAGTGGGTTCACGTTTTCTGTAATTACAGTAAAGGTGATTTAAGGTGTTAATTGTTTTCTTACTAATTTTGTTGTTTTTATCGACTGCTTTTATTGATTGTAACTTATTGTTTCCTCTGGCGTTTATCTGGATGAACGTTCGGATGTGAAGGTTTAAAATTAATTACGTTTATCTGATTTGAGGCTTTGATGTCCTGCTCAGCGGTTTTATTCGGGCACATTTTGAGTCACGCCGCTAATTAAAAAACCTACGACTGAAATAAATATGAAAAAAAAAGTGGCGGCTAAAGGCTAAGGGGCCGAGGACGGAGCCCTGGGGGACCCCACATGTAGGATTTTCGGGGCATATTTGAACATGTGAGGACTTACTAAACAGATTTATTTTACTTGATACGACCACAAAAAAAAAAAGTTCTAAAAACAGTCAAACAGTTTTTCCGAAAACACACTTTACTAAAAAGTTGAGCTAATTTCATTAAAAGTGATAATTTTCCACGAAACATAAAGTTTCTTAAATTTTATTTTTAACTATTTAAAAACTTGCTTGACCAAAGGATTTGATGTTTTTATAGTACATTTAGAGTGTCTCTTTTTTTTTTACTTTCATTTTCTTTCTGTGACTTGTTTTAATGGTGTGAAATAAATAAATACATAAATCAATACATAAATCAATAAATAAGTACAAAAAATAAATACAAAAATGAATAAATACAAAAATAAATACATATAAAGTAAATGCACACATACATACATAAATAAATGAATAAATAAATGAATAAATAAATAAATAAGTACAAAATAGATAAATAGATAAATAATAAATAAATACAAAATAAATACATAAATGAATACATAAATAAATAAATAAGTACAAAAATAGATAAATAGATAAATAATGAATAAATACAAAAATACATACATACATAAATACAATAAATGAATAAATAAATACATACATACATAAATAAATAAATGAATAAATACAAAAATAGTATAAATACAAAAATATAGAAATGCATAAATAAGTAAATGCACACATACATACATAAATGAATAAAAAAATAATAAAATAAAAAAAATAGGTGTTTTTACAAAGTTTTTACAGTGTGTAATATTTATCTTAAAATGCTGTGTCGAAAAAAAATGATGTTGGAATTGTACAAAAATAATAAACATATATATATTTTAGGTGTCTTGAAGGTAAAACTATAGGAAGGATGAATTGTTAGATTTGAAGAATCTCCAAAGCTGGAATTTCACTTTATAATGTGTTTTATGCCAAATAACGTTGTTAAAAGGAGAATTGTCTCTCTCTCTCTCTTTCTCTCTCTCTCTCTCTGTTTCTCTCTAGCTCTCTCTCTGTTTCTCTCTCTCTCTCTCTCTCTCTCTCTCTCTGTTTCTCTCTCTCTCTGTCTGTATCTCTCTCTCTCTCTCTGTCTGCATCTCTCTCTCTCTCTGTCTCTCTATCCATCTATCTATCTGTCCACCCCTCTCTCTCTCTCTCTGTTTCTCTCTCGCTCTCTCTCTGTTTCTCTCTCTCTCTCTCTCTCTCTCTATGAATAAATGAGCCTGTGAAGCCTAGAGCAGGAAGTTCTCACAGATTTCCACTAGGGGGCAGCATGCTGCCACTTTAGTGGATTCCTGCCTTTTATATCTTTATTTTCACTTTTTCAAACTCAGACAACGAAGGGATATAAAACAATGTAGAACGAAGTCAAACATTAATAAAACATCACAAACAACAAACAGAAGATGATGTTGTTCTGAGTCATTTTCACTTTTTCATTTTGATTCAACACAAAAGAAATGTAAAAAAAAAAATGATCCATTTCTTTTTCTTCTTTTTTTTATTATCTTCCTGTTTTCATTCCATCGTTTTCTGATTGATTATCTAATCAGTCGTTCAATTTTCTGTCATTGTTTGACTATTTATCTGCCTAAATCAACAGAAAGAACAAAAGTAGAACAAAACACTTTAAAAAATTATGTGTAAAAAAAAAAAAAAAAAAAAAGGATTCCAGATCAGTGTTTTTTTTTGTTTTTTTTAAAAAAAAAGTTTTTAAAGTTTTTTAAAATCTCTAATATGAATTTATCTATTTCTATTTGTCGACTCTAAAAACATGGAAAGCCGCTGACAGAATGAAGTTTTCCATCCCATAATCCTCTCTGGACCATCGGTTTACACTGTAAAGAAAAATAAAAAAACAATAATAATAATAATAATAATAATAATAATAATAATAATAATAATTGTGACACCAGAGGATAAGATTTAAAAAAAATTCATCGACAATTCTCTTTTTACAGTGTTTTTGACAGTTCTAGTCAGAATATCTTATCGCATTGAAATGAAAAAGTAAGATTTCACTGAGATAAAGGGGGCGTGGTCTAAGACTCGATGATTCTTGAAAATATCTCAAAAACTCAAATCTACTATTTCCAGTCGACTTAAGACTGAAATTTGATCATAAAATGCTTAAATATAATACTCTATATTACTAAATAGATAAATAGAAGTTTAGAAATCTCGCAAAAAAATGCATATTTTACTATAAAAACAAAATAAAGTGAGACGCTGTAATCTTATATAAAAATAAAAAGGGGAGAAAAAAACAAAATGTATTTAAATAAAAGTATCTCTTCAATATATTAATAAAATATAATTAAACATTCTATCTGTTGTCCTTTATCTTAATCTCACGTCTTATTTTAAGAAACATTACGGAGATAAAATCTTTATTCCTTCCACGGGCAGATTTCTTTTATTTTACTTTTTTGGTCAACTTTTTCAGCTTTTTTCTCCAGTTCAGTCTTTTTTCTTCTTTTTTTTTTCGCATTTTTAAATCTCTATGGAAATCCAGCCGTCTGCCGGACCAGAACAAACCAGAGTGTGTTCTGCCGGGCCACAAGAACCAAAATGATTAGTATTCTTTTTATCTGTTTCTGCGCCTCAGGCTCCTCCGTCCTTCTTCTCCTCCGTCCTTCTTCTCTTCCGTCCTTCTTCTCCTCCATCCTTCCTCTCCTCCATCCTTCTTCTCCTCCATCCTTCTTCTCCTCCCTCCTTCTTCTCCTCCATCCTTCTTCTCCTCCATCCTTCTTCTCCTCCGTCCTTCTTCTCTTCCGTCCTTCTCCTCCTCTGTCCTTCTTCTCTTCCGTCCTTCTTCTCCTCATGGTTATTGGTCAAAATCGTCAGAATCGTCAGTTTTGGGCTGAGAAGGAACGGCACCAGGTCGACCCGAATGCCGACAGAAGATTCCGACAGAAAGAGTTCTGTTAGGCTTCTAACGTCGTCTCAACTCTGATCCGGTTTCAACTTTCTTTCTGATTCTTCCTTGTTTTTAAGGTGAAAAAAGCTGCATTTTAATCAAAACATTGATTTAAGTGTCAAACCGCCAAATGTTGTCGTGTGTTTTTACTGCCTCCTAGTGGACGCAGGTGGAGGTTTGCAGCCAAAACCCTTTATTTGGCTTTACAAGGATATAGATGGTAATAGTAATAGATTACTCACACATAGTAACAGATTACTCAAATGTAGTAATAGATTACTCACACACAGTTACCGATTACTCACACATAGTAACAGATTACTCACACATAGTAACAGATTACTCACTCATAGTAATAGATTACTCACACATAGTAACAGATTACTCACACATAGTAATAGATTACTCACACATAATAATAGATTACTCACACATATTAACAGATTACTCACACATAGTAATAGATTACTCACACATAGTAACAGATTACTCACACATAGTAACAGATTACTCACACACAGTTACCGATTACTCACACATAGTAACAGATTACTCACTCATAGTAATAGATTACTCACACATAGTAACAGATTACTCACTCATAGTATTAGATTACTCACACATAGTAATAGATTACTCACACATAGTAACAGATTACTCACACATAGTAACATGTTACTCACACATAGTAATAGATTACTCACACATAGTAATAGATTACTCCCACAAAGTAACAGAATACTCACATATAGTACCCGATTACTCACACGTATTAACAGATTACTCACACATAGTCACAGATTACTCACACATAGTAATAGATTACTCACACATAATAACAGATTACTCACACATAGTAACAGATTACTCACACATAGTAACAGATTACTCACACATAGTAATAGATTACTCACACATAGTAACAAGTAACTCACACATAGTAACCAATTACTCAAACGTAGTAACAGATTACTCACACATAGTAACAGATTACTCACACATAGTAACATGTTACTCACTCATAGTAATAGATTACTCACACAAAGTAACAGAATACTCACACATAGTAACTGATTACTCACCTAAGTAAGAAGTTACTCACAAATAGTAATAGATTATTCACACATAGTAACAGATTACTCACTAAATATAGTAGTATAGTATAGATGCGATTTTTATACAAGCCTATACAGGATTCGACCAGAACCTTCGACCAGAACCTTACACATCATTTTTCAACATTCCTTCACACGTTGCATCGACGGGAGTGAAAATAATCAGATTTATTTATTCTTGTTCGTGGACCACGCGGAATTAAAAACCCGCGAGCAGGACCGGATGTTGACGGTTGATCTGAGCGAGTAGCTCCAGTTGGCAGCACACATCTCATCAGCGTCCGGGTCACCTGAGTGAAGGTGTGTGATGCTGCGAGACCCGAGACACCCAACGAACCCAGGAAACATCGCCGAAGAAGCTTCACCGCACATCCGACAAAATTCCATATATTTTCTCAACAGGTTCTACGAAATTTCACTGGGAGTAAAAACACAAAGTCATTTCCTGAGCAGATACTTGTGTTTGGAATAAACCTAAGCAAAAACAAACTGGCATGAAGAACTGGACCCAGCAGTCGGATCTCGTGGTTGCCATGGAGAGAAACTGGAGCCGAATGATTTACAACGGCATCATGTGATTTCAATGAGACGCTCAGAAAAAAACATCTCTGAGGCTTTTCTTTTCTTTTAGAACGATGTATTTCTATATTTCACGAGACCTTCTATAAAGAGATAGAAGGCAGCAGAGAAGAACCGGTCAGAAGGAATATCTTCACCTTGTAACATTATTTCATGATGACATTTTTCATCGACGATCGTTAGATTTGCTCAAAACCTCCGGTTCAAACCCTTTGATGTCCTGCTCAGCTGTTTGGTTGAACTCCTTTTGAGTCTTTGTTTCTGATAGAGAAATGGACTGAAACTGTTTATAATATGACCCAGTAGTAGCACGTACATGCTAAACAGTAAGGGGCCGAGGACGGAGCCTTGGGGGACGCCACAGGTCAAAAGGGTCACCGAGATTGAGGCTTTTTTTTCTTTGTAAGCGTTTGGGGTCTCACCAAACAGAACCATTTAACTTGATATAACCAACAGAGTCTAACAAGGTTCAAATAGTTGCTCTGTGGTGTCCCCCAGGGCTCCTTCCTCGGCCCCTTCCTCTTTAGCATCTACATGTTAGAAACATGATCGAGACTCAAAACGAACTCAACCAAACAGTTGAGCAGGACGTTAAAGGGTTAAAATAAGCCTGGTCAGCGGCTCCAGCTGTGCGTCAGCTGATGGGTCACGTGACCGACAGCTCTACCTGGGTTTATCAGCACACGCGGGGAGAAGCACCATAGAAGAAGAGACGAGGAGCAGCGAGGTGAAACGATAACAGCCGACAGAGACAGAAAGAGAGAGAGAGAGAGAGAAAGTGGGGGGAGAGGGGGGGTCCTGCATCACGGCTGAGTCCCGGCCAATCACAGCGCTGCATCGGAGAGAGAGAGCGGGAGAGAGAGAGAGAGAGAGAGAGAGAGGTGCTGATGGTGGGCTTTGGATGTTGCATCTTTTTATAGACGAGGAGAAGAAAAAAAGTTAGTTGAGAGCCGGAGAGAGGATCAGGGAACCAGGAGAAGCTGCCGAGTTGGGACTTTGGAGAATTTGTTTAAAAGTAAAAAAGAGAAAGAAAGAAAGAAAGAAAAAAGGCAAAAGGGAAAGAAGAGACGGATTCTAAACAGTGAGTCTGAATCTTTGTTGTTTTCTAACGGCTGTAAACGTTTATTTACGAGAATCGATGCTGGAATATCGAGTTTTCTGCCGAGATGTAGAAGAAAAAACCTCAAAGTCTGTATTTATACTGTAAAAAAAGATGTTTCCAGACTTTCTTTCTTTTTTAAATACTCACTTCTAGGATGCAGATTAATAATTCTCTAACGTTATTTTGTCTCTTATCTTATTTTTTGTTTTAAAATGACACAAATAAAATAATTATGTTTTTTTTGGGGGTTTTTTTCTTCTTCTTCTTTTTTTTCCCCGTTTTTTTTAAATATTTAATATCATCTCCTGCTCTGGAACGTCTGTGAGCGACACAAACTGCTCATTATATTTAGGTTTGACATAAATCCGCCTCTGCTTCTGCGCTGACGGCGCTCCGCCGGGACTTCAAAATCTGACATCAATCTGAGTTCTGCTCATTTCCGTCGATGCGTCTGTAACTGAATTTATTTTTCTTTTACAAAGAACCAGCATTCTCATATTTCCTTCATATCTATATAAAAAAAAATATATATTTTTTTTTTAATGATGATCTTAAATTCCAAATTGATGAAACCTCCACTAAGGAGGTTATGATGTCATCGCTGAGTGTCCGAAGGTCAAGTAGAAGGAAAACGTGTTTGAAGGTTTTTACATCGGTAGGCCATAACATTGTAACCACTGACCGGTGAAGACACACCGACATTGATCTGACCTCGTTAGCGTGGTTCCCCGTCAGTTAGGCGGAACGTTCTGCCATCGAGTGAAGATTCTGTCCTGGAAGTAGATTTTGGATTTCCGCGCCACGTTAACAGATTGTGAGGTTTAGAGGACTGGATCGGATTATCTCCCAGAACTGCATGTCCTGCAGGGGTTAGAACCAGCAACGAGGTCATGGAGGAGGTTGATTGATGGGCGTGAAGACTGACAGCCTGCTCAAGTTATCTGATCTCACAGATTTGGGGTTAAGGGTCATTATTCACAATTTTTGGCAGGTGGTTTTAATGTTGTGGCTGAGCCGTGTTGGTTGACTTCCACATTCTGCACCAGGTTACCAGGATAGGTCAAATCCTTCCAGACGTAGACTTACTTTCCTGCAAAGAGTGGAAATAGGAAGCCTTCATTGTCATCTTGTGAAATAAATGTTAGACTGAATAAAAGAAGTCGTATTAAACGCTTCAGAAGGTGAAGCTAAATGCTGCATTCATGTGACGTTGGAAATTGGGAAATTATACAGCTCAGACCTCAGTTTCTCTCTTCAACTGTCTTTGTTCGAACCCTACAAGTCATGTCAGTCGGCCGTCCACCCTGAATCTTGGATCTGCTCAGGGTTTCTGCCTGTTAAAAGGATTTTTTTTTCTCGCCACTGTCGCTCATGGCGCTGTTCGCAGTGGAATTTGTTGAGTTTATATCAAGAGTTCGGTGTAGACCGGCTCTTTTTGGAAAGAATGTTGAGACGACAACTGTTGTGAATTGGTGTTGTATAAATAAAGATTGATTTGAATTTTCTTTTGTGAACTGAATTAGAACAAAAAATGCTTTGAACGTCTGGTCTGGTTGGAATTTTGCTTGGAAATTCTGAAATTTGGTGGATAGTGGATGCTACCAGCTAGTAGCTATTATGTGTTAGCACATAGTAACAATTAGTAGCTACTTTTAGTTAGTAGCAGTTAGCAACTACTGGATGTTATCAGCTAGTAGCTATTATGTGTTAGCACATAGTAACAATTAGTAGCTACTTTTAGTTAGTAGCAGTTAGCAACTACTGGATGTTATCAGCTAGTAGCTATTATGTGTTAGCACATAGTAACAATTAGTAGCTACTTTTAGTTAGTAGCAGTTAGCAACTACTGGATGTTATCAGCTAGTAAATGTTAGCAGCTAGTAGGAGTAAGTAGCGAATAGCAGCTAGCAGCTTGTAGTAGGCTAGCTAGTAGCAGTTAGCAGCGAGTAGTAGTAAGTAGCGAATAGCAGCTAGCAGCTTGTAGTAGGCTAGCTAGTAGCAGTTAGCAGCGAGTAGTAGTAAGTAGCGAATAGCAGCTAACAGCTTGTAGTAGGCTAGCTAGTAGCAGTTAGCAACTAGTGGATGTTATCAGCTACTAGCTAATATAAGTTAGGAGCTAGTAGTAGGTAGTAGAGAATAGCAATTTGAAGTTAGTAGTAGGCTAGTTAGTAGCAGTAAACAACTAATGGATGTTATCAGCGGGTAGCTAGTTTTTGTAAGCAGCTAGCAGGAGACCAAATGAAACGTTAACAGAAGTATGACATCACAGGATTGTCGGAGTTAAACATTATTGGAAACATTTGCGATGATGTAAGCACACAACTCAACAAAAAAATCCAAGTTCTAGCCATTTGGGGACATTTTATTTTGAAGATGTTGCATGTTCCAGCCCTCCATGAAGCTGCAGACTCATTATGGGATGTGGCACCAACCCTTACAGACGGAGGATGAAGTTGGAGGGAACCCAAGGAAGAACAGGGAGAGAACATGCAAACAACAACAAAGAAAGGCCTCGGCTCTGGATTCAAACCCAGAACCCAGAGTCCACTAAAGGTCCCTGAACCCCTGTTTGAGAACCATATCTGAAAATATGACACCCCTCTCTGTAATAATCTGAAAAACACCAAAATTGTGTGTGTGTATGTGTGTGTGTGTGTGTGTGTGTGTGTGTATGTGTGTGTGTGTGTGTGTGTCGAATTAGTAAATGTCCTGCTTTTATTGTGAAAGCACTAGAACAAGATTTCATTCTGATGGATTATGGGTAAACAGATGCGGTTATTAATACATGGCTCTCTCTCCTCATCTCTCCCGCTGCTATCTGACCTCCTGACCTGACCACCGCATGTTTAATCTG
Source organism: Lophius piscatorius (assembly GCA_009660295.1). Classification (NCBI taxonomy): domain Eukaryota; kingdom Metazoa; phylum Chordata; class Actinopteri; order Lophiiformes; family Lophiidae; genus Lophius; species Lophius piscatorius. Next base: position 30,686 of record VRLP01005010.1, on the reverse strand, counting down.
TGCAGCCGTTGAACACCTGCAGCTCTGAACATCCAGCCATCTTCATTCGGGAACTCTCCGCAGGCTCCGCCCACCAAACGCGACTCACACGGCTGATGCAATCGGCAGCTTAGCCGGGTGTTGGCGATATGATTGGCGTGTAAACTGCCTCAGAGGAAATGTCGGGACTGAAGTGTACGACGCTGTCAGACATGATTGTCCCACTTTAACAAAAGTGCGACAGCGCCGCAATGAAGACCCATATCTTTGTTTGTTTACTGTCAACAATCCAACAGAGGCATAACGTCACGACAAACAAGAGCCGGCAAATCGGTGCTCTGCGAGGTAAAGAAGTGTGACGTATAACGCAGCATCGTCGGCGTATAGAGTGATATTTTGATAATGCGTCAGCTGGTCGATACGTCTGAAAGTCCGTCTTTTTGTCAATTTTCCCTCTTCTTCGAGCTAACTGCTAGCTTCTACTAGCTTCATCATAATTGTATGATTTTCTCTTTTTTTTTGTGGAGTTGTAATCTGGAACTTCACCACTAGAAGTTCCAGATTACACTAAATCTTACACACAGCATCCGTTTTCCGTGAAAATGTGTGGACAGGTTAGCGATGTCCCAAAGACGGAACCAATGAATTTTTTGGAGTGGATCTGGACCCCGAAGGAGTTCTCATTTCAAAATGAGGAGCAGGAACGGTGGATTAAATGTTGGGAGGAATCACTCCAACAGAGCAGAAAAATTCTGGTTCCTCTAGAGCAGTGGTTCTGAATGGATCTAAGTTCTGGCTGTAAGTTGTTACGTTGCCCTTTGGAGACCTTTATGCCTTTATGGAGGATTACAGGCTTCCGGTGCTCTTGTTTTACTTTTCCTTACGTTATTACCTCACCGGCGGCGTTTGCATGTTGCTAACGGTGCAAACGCTGCTGACCGTGTACAATTCATGCTTTGTGTTTAACATCTGCGGTTCCGGAATGATCAGCAAGAAAATGATCTAACATAATCTATTTTTCACCTCTGTAATGATAATGAGGATGTGGCTCCGCCCCCTCGGCCCCCTCAGCCCCCCCATCACATTCAGGTAAACATCTTCAGGTCCGTTGCCATGGCACACGTGTCAGCCTCCTCATTTTCGGCCCCTGGAAACATGAACTGTTCTTTCAGACGTGTTGTACTTACAGCATACGCTGTGTGGCGGCGGCCGTCCAATCAGAGCGCGAGACGTGTCCTCGCCGTGTCATCAAACGGTTTGCTGCCTGCCGTCTGTTCTGTGTCATTTAGAATGTGGAGGTAACAGCGGTAATGGCAGCTGTTAGCACATCAGCAGGCTGCAAGGAGGCTGTCATTCTGTCGGTGTAAACGGCCTTATTACATCCCATCATCATCATCATCATCATCACCGCTGCCGCACCTGTTCAATTACTGATGTCACATGAGAAGTAACCACTATAAAGATTTTGGTCCATTAAAAAGAGGATTAACATTTATTTTTAAAATGCCCTGATGCCAAAACAAAACAGAATTTTCCGTGACAAATAATAAACTTTACACAAAATATTTAAAAAAAAACAACAACAACATAAAAGTTGCCTAATACTTTCTTCAACAGGCTAACAGTCATTCGCGTCTTCATCTGATGCTAACAATGGTTTCTTAAACAGGCTAACAACACAGTTAGCTTCTTTAACAGTCTACAAAAGCTATTAGCTTCTTTGAAGACTAGCAATGGGGCCATTTTCTACAACAGAGTTTTACTATTAGCTTATCTAATCGGCTAATATTGGTTTGTTTGACCGGCTAATAATGGTTTCCGGAAACGGCTAACAGCACAGTTAGCTTCTCTAACAAGCTAACAGTGTTTTCTGGAACAGGCTGACTGGTATTGAAGTTGAGAAAATCTATTAATTTATTTTAAACCTAGCAATGGTGCTAGTTTCTTCAACAGAATGCTACCATTGGCATCTTTAAAAGGGCTAACGGTTTGTTTGACAGGGTAACAATGGTTTATTGAGCATGCTGGTCAAATCTTTAGCTACTTAAAGAAGCTAACCATATTTTTGCTAGAATGAACGAAAATCTACACAAACCGTTTAGCTTTGTTAATATGCTAATAACACTATTTGCATATCTAATAGGCTGATAATACTAAATTACACAATTAGCTTCTTGTACATGCTAACACCGTTAGTTTTATCAATAGACTAACAGCACATTAGCCTTTGTAACAGGCTAAAAATGGTTTCTTAACTAGGCTAATAGCACCTGTAGCTTCTTCAACAGGTTAACAACATATTTCTTCTACAGACCATAAACATTTGTTTCTAGAACAGGCTAACAACATTGTCTTGAACAAGCTAACTGTTCATTTCTTTAAAAGGCAATTGCATTATTTTATTCAGCTGGCTAACACAAGCAATAAATTGTCCAACACAGTAACAATGCAATTAGCTTCTTTAAAAGATAAAAACAGTGTCATCTTCACCAACATTCTGAGAATAATGCTAACTTCTATTAGGCATAGCAATTGTAAAAGCTTTTCCAACAAACTAACATATTGTTAGCCTCTCTGATACCTAATCCAAGAGGCTACGATAAATGCTAGCCTTAATAGTAGTTCATCAAGTAGTCTAACAACAATGTTGGATAACCCACCAGGCTAACATTAATGTTAGCTTCTTCATCAATACTGACACCTCTGAAAGGCTAACGTCAATGTTAGTTTATCTAACAAATCAATGGCTAACATCATTGTTTGCCATCCTGACATCTAATCCAACAGACAAATGGCAAAGCTAGTCTGTCTGTAGCTTATCCCACAAGCTAACATCATAGTTAGCTTCATACATTTTTTGGGGGTAGCTAATAGGCGTTTTATATGAGTTTTTTCTTCAGTAGATAACTGACAGACGGAGAACGGCGTGTTTACACTTCGCCTCCCCGCGATGTGAACCAACATTCAGTCAAACTCATTAAAAAAACGGCCGAATTTTTATGAGGCTCTCTCCTTGAACCTCACGGCGGCGAAGGTTTATTAACATATTAATACCTTCATGTGCTCATTTTAATAAATTAATTATTTACACAGTCTTTTTCTAAGGGGGAGGTTCATCAACACAGAATATTGCTCCTCTGATGAAGGAGGTCCACCAGATCAACCGAGGGTCCTTTTAGATGAATACGTTTCCAGCTAAACATCAGTTCCTTCAAAAGATGAGGCTTTCTTCTCCGAGATGCTAACCCTGATGCTAGCTTTTCTAACAGGCTAACACTGACAGTAGCTTCTATCACAGGCTAACAGAGGTGCTAGCTTCTTTATACGGCTAAAAGTTTTGGTAGCTTCTCTAACGTGCTAACCTGATGCTAGGTTCTCTAAGATAACAGATAAACATGGGTGCTAGATTCTTTAACATGCTAACACTAATAGCAGCTTTTCTAACAGGCTAACACTAACAGTAGCTTCAATAACAGGCTAACATGGGTGATAGCTTCTTTAACAGGCTAAAAGGGACGGTAGCTTCTCTAACATGCTAACCCTGGTGCTTGGTTCTCTAACAGGCTAACACTGTTACTAGCTTTTATAACAGGCTTACACTGTTACTAGCTTTTATAACAGGCTAACACTGGTGGTAGCTTCTCTAATAGGTTGACGTTGGTTTTAGCCTCTCTATCCGGCTAACACTGGTGATAACCTCGAAACGGGCTAATACTGCTGCTAGCTTCTCTAACAGGCTAACACTCCTACTAGCTTCTCTAACAGGCTAACATTTGTGTTAGCTTCTTTATTTCATAAATATACTGTATATTGATTTTTTTTTCACAATTTCTTGGTTATTTTACAATTTCTTTTTCAGAAATTAAAAACATTTTTAGATACATATTTGAAATGTTTCTTTTATTGACAATTTAGTAAATGATACTTTTATTACTGAATGAACGTGTTCATTGAAATAAATCGTCGTACTTTATGTTTATATCTTTAGTCACAGCTGTCACATGACCGTTCCTAACATGAACATTTTTAACTTTTTTCCTTAAGTTTACTTTAAAGACTGTTTCTTGATTAATGGCGTCATGATGGCGGCTATCTTTGCGTTAGCTAAACGCTATTTCCCACAGCAGGGAAAATATTTCATTGTGTTTTTTTTGTTTTTTTCAGTGATTCAGAATGCAAAAACTTTATTTTCCGTGTGTCCCCTGAACGCACCGCCCATACATGGCAGAGGTGGTGTAAAATAGATTCTGACGCGTTCCAGTCTGACATGGATCCGGATTGATTCCAGTCTCCACGGCGACGCCTCATCGCTGAATGTATTCTTATCTGAAGGCTGCAGACTGTGTTTCCTAATCGGCATGTTGTCAGGTTTGAGTTAGCCTGATCTAATCTCACTCACTGTTGTCATAAATAACATAAATATCAAACAACCTGGAAGAACATTCAAGTTTTTGATGGTTCATCAAACCAGTTATTCCCAATCTGAAGGTTTTAGCAACCCAGTTTAAAATCCTCCTCCACCAAAACCTCCTGTGTCATGAAAACCATCACAAACTGAACACAGCTCTCAGAATCACCGCCATCCATCCTCTGCCGGGTCTGGACCCAATTATTCCAGTGGTTTGGTTAGTTGGTTGGTTCTGGTGGTTTGATTGGTGATTGGTTGGTTGGTAGGTCGGTTGTTTCGAAAACCTTGTTCGGTTGGTTGGCTGGCTGACTGGTTCATTGGTTGGTTGGTTGGTTGGTTGGTTAATTTGTTGGTTAACTGGTTGGTTTGTTGGTTGGTCAGTTGGCTGATCAATAGGTTGATTAATTGAAAGGTTTATTAATAGCCAGGTTTGTTAGCTGGTTAGTTGGTCGCAGTTGTTGGTTGGTTGGTCAGTTGCCTGATAAGTCGATTGGTTGGCTGGCAGGTTGGATAGTTGATTAGTTGGTTGGTTCATTGAATTGGCTGGTCAGATTGTTGCTAAGTAATCGGTTGGTTAATTGGTTGAATGGTCCAATCAAATGATTGGTCAACTCTTTGAATTGATTTTTATGCTAAAACTAAGGAATGGATTTCCGCCAAAACCTGGAAGAATAAGAATTGGATCAGGAATGCTCCCAAGTATTTGTAGTTTAGATATACACAAATGTACATAATCTAAAGAAAATAACATTTTTCTCTAAGGAAAGCGAAGTTATGAAATTTAGTTTTGTTGTTTGGTCGGGCAGCTTCTAGCTAGTTGGCCGGTTGATCACTCCGAACCTCCTGGACCGATTTTCACAAACCTTGGTTGAAGGATGAAGGAAGGAAAAAATAGCCTCACATTTCAGCACGGTTATAAAAAGGGGCGGGTCTAATAGGTTTTTCCTACATAATTTTCACTCGTCCGTCGCTGCCTCCCTCCTTCGCCCCCCCTCAGAGAGATCATGTCCCACCCCGACCCCCTCTGATTGATCACACATCGGTAGAAATAACCGGTTAACAATAGAACTGTGCGCCGGAGGGAAGAGAGAAAACATTACTGAAGCTGCAACAATGAGCATCACAATCTGTTTCCATGGAGACCAGCGTGGCCCCCTCGCCGCTTTCAGCACAGAAAAAGCCTGAAGTCACACCTTTCAGGATTTCAATCTGTCGCTTCTCCAATAATCCGATAAAACGCGGCGCAGACCCGTCCGTCTCCGCTAAAAATATAATATAGAGTTCATACGTCCACCGGTCCATCAGGTCTGCAGCACACGACGTCCATTCATGTCCATCAACGGGATGAAAACACGAGATGGATCAGGATTTATGGATCATCTCCTTGGGGAATAATCACACAGTGAAACAGTCCAGGTTCATAAGATGAAACGGTCCAGGTTCATAAGATGAAACGGTCCAGGTTCATACAGTGAAACAGTCCAGGTTCATAAGATGAAACAGTCCAGGTTCATAAGATGAAACGGTCCAGGTTCATAAGATGAAACGGTCCAGGTTCATAAGATGAAACGGTCATGTACTCATGTAAAGTTCACACTCGGATCTTTTATTTACTAGCAGGCAGAATTATTTTTTCAGTCTTTATTCTTGTATTTCCTGGAGCGTGTGGGTCGGTTCTGCTCCTCAGGTGTCTTTGAACCAAACCAAGAGTCTGTTGACCCGCCGGTCCTCGCCATCCTCTCACGGCGTCATGGTAACTGAAAAGGCGTTGTTGCAGATATGTGTCTGTTAAATCATGCTGTGTGTGTGTGTGTGTGTGTGTGTGTGCGTGTGTGCGTGTGTGCGTGAGTGTGTGTGTGTGTGTGTGTGCGTGCGTGAGTGTGTGTGTGTGAGTGAGTGCATGAGTGCGTGCGTATGTATTTACGTGTGTGTGTGTGTGTATGTGTTTGCGTGCGTGTGTGTGTGTGTGTGAGTTTGTGTGCGTGTGTTTGCGTGCTTGTGCGCGTTCGTGTGAGTGTGTGTGTGTGTGTATGTGTGTGCGTGCGTGTGTATGTGTGTGTGTGTGCGTGTGTGCGTGTGTGTGCGTGTGTGTGTATGTGGTGTGACGGTAATGAAGCCGCTGGCGGAGACACTTGACCAAACAAAAGACCTTTTAATACAACCTGCCTCACTTCCTTAGACTCCCGCCAAATTAAGAGCGCGGCCGAAGTGTCAGGGCCAATAATAATAGACAGGAAGTCTGTGTTTGTTATTATCGCCCAGACGACCATCTCAATGCGTCCATGAAGTTAATTAACTGAACCCTGGAGGTGGTTTATCAGCGGAGACGAAGAGAGCAGCTGGGACGCGGGTCGATCCGTCATCCCCCGCGATAAACAAACTTATTGTTCTCTCTATTATGATCGATCACATCAGCAGGAACGGATCTACGGATGACGGTCGTTCCGTCAGACAAGACCGTCATGTCCGCTTGATTCTAAAACTGATCTCAGATTCTAGACGTGTGTTGATCTAATTAAATCAGACGGAGAGTATTTGTCTGATCTGGTAAAAAAAATATCTTATTGCACTTGATTTTAAGTGACTTTGAACTGAGATAAAGGGGCGTGGTCTAAGGCAGTTTAACATCTTGATAGGTCGACGAATCCTGAAAATAAATATCTCAAAAGATCAATTTCATCGTAAAATTCTTAAATATTACCCTCTATATTACTAAACAGATAAATGGAACTTTTTAAATCTCCACAAGGGGAAATTTCAGGAGATAGGATTAAAAAAAAAAAAAAAGACCAGAAATTTTCACTTGTTTCATTAGCAGATTTTTTTTTTTTTTTTTTTGAAGGGGATTTTTTTTTTACAGTGTACATCGGGTCTGATCCGGATCTGGATCTACGGTTTATGTTCATAGATTTGTTCCAGGGCCGCAGTCCAAAAACGACACAAAATGTTGTCAAATGTGGTTTTTAAGTTGTCGAGTATTGCTGCTGACGAACCAACAACAGATTAACCAACCCGCCAAAATACAAACCAACCAACCAAACAAGCAAACTGTAACCAAAAGCCAATCAACCAACCAACCAACACCCAAGTCACAAAGAAACCAGCCGAATCAACAACCAACCGACTAACTCGGCTGAACAATCAACTACAAAACAGCCAACCCACCAAAATACAAATTAACCAACAAACCAGCTTTACAGTAAACCAACAAATAAATGAACCAACCAATAATCCAACCAACCAACTTAAGAAATCAGAAACACAACAACTTAGAAACAAACCAGCCAAATGACCAACCAATCAGCAACCCAATCCACCAATAAACTAGCCCACCAACAAACAACCAACCCAAAGAAGCAACAAAACACCCAAAATGTTACACAAAAACCAAATAACCATTAAACCAATATACAAACCAACCAACTATCAGACCAATACACAAACCATCAAACCAATAAACCAACCCTTAAACCAATAAACCAACCAACCAACCATTAAAACCACTAAACAAACCCACCGCAGTAATTTCATGAAGCAAGTATTCGCGGTAGTTCCGAGAAACAGGAAGAGGAATTTGGACAAGGCTTACTTTGAGTGGTCTAGTAATCTACCTTTGGTGGTCTTGCGAATCTATGTGGGATAAACTCCAGCTTCCTGCTTATTGTTTACAGTCACCAGAACCTCCAGCAGACCCCATCATGGTGAATGAAGACCAGAACCGTGAGAATAAAAACTCCGTCAGATGTCAAACCTCTGAGACCGAAACTAAACACTCACTGAACCAAGACCTGGGACCGCTAACGCCAAGGTGAGACCAGCAAACATTACAAATACCAAGTCTTTGAGTCCAAGTACGGTCCCAGATAGTCGACTGGTTTGTGTCCAGATGTTGAGGGCTGCCCAGCCGCGTTCAGGGCCACCATCATGGACAATGTGACACCAGGCAGCCATCCAGGTGCGACGCACCTGAAGGACCACAATTACCTGGCTCTGGTGCTCGGCGTCCCCCTAATCCTGGTCATCATACTGGGCAACATCCTGGTGTGTGTCAGCGTGCTGACCGAGCGCTCCCTGAAAACCGCCACCAACTACTTCATCATCAGCCTGGCGGTGGCCGACCTGCTGCTGGCGGTCCTGGTTCTGCCGCTCTACGTCTACTCTGAGGTGAGTGTTTCGTGGGGACCAGGTCGAGTGTAGACCCGAAGTGTGACTAGATCCTACAAGGTCCACACATATCCAGATAATGGTTTTAGGAGGTTAGGACTTTATGTTGACCTTACGTCTAGCCTTAGTTCGGTGCGTTTGAGGACAAGTTTGGGTTTAGATCTTGAACTTTTCTGGTAATGGGGACAATTTCAGAAAGCCAGAACTTTATGTCCTCTGGTAGTCTCCTCTGCGGTGAGTGTTTATGAGAACAAGTCTGAGTCCAGACCTAGAGAGCCGGGCCAGGTTAGAAATCCGGATTGTTTTGAGTACCCAAGTCTAGTCTTAGACCGGTTTTTATGGGGACTAGTTTGACTTTGGAAATGAAGTGCAGGGTCATGATGGAAAGTCGGAACGTTCTGAGGAACGAAGAAAGTTTCAGAAAGTTCGGACTTTATCCCCACCGTGGTTCTTCTTAGTGGGCATCGATAATGAGGACCCGTTTGTGTTTAGACCATAAGACCGGGGTCAGAGGGGACAAACTGGGTTTGGGTTGATTCTTTGTGCTTGTTGTTGGTTGTGTTCAGTTCCTGGGAGGCGTCTGGACCTTGAGCACCTACGTCTGTGATGCTCTGATGACCATGGATGTGATGCTGTGTACGGCCTCCATCCTCAACCTGTGTGCCATCAGCGTGGACCGGTGAGTCCGACCGACCGGAACATCTGGTCGGTCGTGATTTTTGTCTGGGAGCAAAATTGCTGGAAAACAATAAAATAGATTTTAATGACATTTTGTTGAAGGTTGGACCAAAAATTAGTCGAATCAGTCCTGAGGTTCATCTGGGCCTGGGGTTCACACAGTGAAACAGTCCAGGTTCACACAGTGAAACAGTCCAGGTTCACACAGTGAAACAGTCCAGGTTCACACAGTGAAACAGTCCAGGTTCACACAGAGAAACAGTCCAGGTTCACACAGTGAAACAGTCCAGGTTCATACAGTGAAACAGTCCAGGTTCACACAGTGAAGTAGAAGAGGCGTTGTCTGATAGACTCCTGATGTTTTAACATTCTCCCTGCGAGACGTTCTCTCTCATTATCACATAATGACCTCCATCACGCCGCGGATAATAGATTAAATTAGCGTCACATTAGCGACGAGCTAATTAAGATCGCCAAACAGGAAGGCAACAGTTTGACCTGCAGAGATTTATTTCCCTGAGAGAAAGATGCCGATGCGACAATTCTAGAGGTAAAGGTTAATTAATTAATAAATGGAATGAATCCAGATTGATTTACAGAGAACAGATTTAACCTTCATGCTCCTCGGAGCGAGGTCTCCGTGTTCTCCGAGGCGAGGCGAGGTCACCTCGCCCGCGGCGCCGCAGACATGTTGTTAGCACCCTGTTGGTGAGATAACAAACGCTTTTTTTTCAGGCGACACCCGCTAATTGTGTGACGGCTTTTATAAAAAGAAACCGGTAATGAAACACCGTCAGACACGTGAATCTGAATATCGGCTGTACTGACTACGAGTATTCAGAGAAACGACGCGCTGAGGCAAAGTCGCCACTCGCTGCTGGGGGGTTAGGCTTCGTAAATTTAGCAAAATTGCACGTCTGTGCAAATTTCTTTTAAATTCAAATTTGAACTCATATATTTATATTTACCATTGGAGGTGGAACTCTTTTCCCTTTTTCTTTAGATCTACATAAACTTTATTCTTTTATTCTTATGTACATGTGTATTTAATTTATTCATTTTCTTATTTCTTAATTTCTGTCTTTTGTCTGTATGTTTGTATATAGAGTATGTGTGTATGTATGTGTATGTATATATATGTATGTATATGTATGTATGTTTGTGTATACGTTTGTATGTATATGTATATATGTGTGTATATATATGTGTGTATGTGTATATAAGTTATTTGAATAACATATACAATATTTTGTATTTTATTCCCTAGGTTTAAAATAAAGGGTTACATTGAATTTAAAGTTTCAGTTCTTCTGTCGGTGCAGGATGTTAAACTCTGGTGGTCTGGGGGACCAATCAGGGACCCCAGACCTGAAAGAAGCACCTCATGGTTCTTCTGTACTGGAAAGACTACATTCTGAAGAACCAGCTAAAAAAGTCCGTTTTGGGCAGTAAAATAGTTCTTTTGTTTTTGTGGGGCGGATAAAATAGTTTGTATTATTCAGTTCTTGGATCCGTGAAAAGGTTCCTCTGGTTCTGGGAGGAAATGTACTCCGAAGTAAAAAACGAGTTCATTGAAAGTGAATTCTAGACTCTAGAATGGTTCTTAGTGCTTGAGGTACAGTTGCAGTAAAAACGGTTCTCAGAATTCAGTTTCTTGGACCTATGAGAAAGTTCTTCTGGTCCAAAACCTCTGAATCTTCTCTTAAGGGTGTTTGTCCGTGTTGTGTTCAGGTACATCGCGGTGGTGGTCCCTCTGAAGTACAACAGGAACCAGTTCAGCATCCGTCAGTTGACCCTCATCACTGCTACCTGGGCGCTGTCTCTGGGCTTGGCCAGTCCAGTCATCTTCGGTCTGAACCGGGTACCGGATCGCGACCCCAGCGTTTGCAAACTGGAGGACGACCGTTTCGTGGTGTACTCCTCCGTCTGCTCCTTCTTCGTCCCCTGTCCCGTCATGCTCTTCCTCTACTACTGGACCTTTCGGGGACTGCGGCGGTGGAGCGGTCGGACCCGGTCTCAGGCCAATCGAGCCGGTCGCCCGGCGCTGTCTCTGCGTCTCAGCTCGGCCTTACGGCGAGCCAAAGCCTCGACGACCGGGAGCCGAGGGAAAGCGGTGTACGCCAAGCCGACCGGCTTAAGCCCCTCCTCCCCAACCAACGTGTCGGTCATCACCCCCGCCGCGACCCCGGGGTCGGAGGAACCGCTGGATGGGGCCAACGCTGCGGCGGACAGCGACCCCATGACGACGCAGTTGGAGAGCGCGTCAGACGGCGAGCTGACAGAGAGGAGGGAGGGGGGCGGCCGGAGAAAGAACGGCCCGATGAAGACGAGGAGAGGAGGAAGAAACAGCAAGAGCAGCCGAGTCAGCGGGAGGGAACGGAAAGCCATGAAGGTCCTGCCGATCGTCGTTGGTGAGTTCTTTAATCCCGAGAATGTGAAAACCCGTTTATATCCACGTAGAAAATATAAAGAGTAAAAGTATATTCAAGAACGAATATTTCATTGTTTTGTTTTTTTATGAATTTGTCAAAATGCCGAAAAAAGTCCCTCCTAAAGTTCTGAGGATTGATGAAACCAAGCCGGTTCTTTTGGGATTCTATGGATCCGAGGCATTCCTGAGTGAAAAGGACGGAAACATGATGATGAAAAGATCACCCGACCCACAGTGAAGCATAGAGGTGGATCTGCAGCGTGTAGTTTAACTCAAATCAACTTTATTACCTCCCCAAAATCAAAACAGTTTTCCGAACGTTTGTAGAGGCGATTCCACAGAAACGAGATCTCACAGAAACTCACGTGACCAAACGTGACTTCAGAAGAAAAAACAAAGATGGACGACCTCGTCGGTCCTATTGCGACTTCCACAAGCCGCTCTTCTTCTTCTTCTTCAATAATCCACCTGACTCGGGGTTCTGGTGGGTTTGGGTTTCTGTTTGCTGTAAAAGTACCGCAACGTCCGGATCCAATGCGTCCCGATCCGCTCACTCTCATTGGTTGTATTCCGTTGGAGGCGGTCCGATCAGGAGTCGTAAACATCAAACATGTGTGATGTTTACGATTGGAGATCCGGGATGTTCCGACTCGATCGGGAGCAGTAAGATAATCGTATCGACGCCAGACACTTGATAATTATTTTGGATAAATAGTCGTTTGAGACAAGCCTCAAATCAGGCCACGCCCCCCCCGACCCTGATTAACGCCATCAACGCCATCAACGCCATCAACGTCATCAACGCCATCAACGCCATCAACGTCATCAACGCCATCAACGTCATCAACGCCATCAACGCCCCCTCACCTGTGTCCGAGAGAACAGTGTTGGTACCAAAGAAGGTCGTTGCAGCAGGTAGATGCAGGAACATTGTACAGAACTGGGGGCTTCTGTTCATGAGGAAGGTGAAGCTGGTGTCAGGTCAGCAGCAGGTCAGAGTCGTTTTGGGGGGGCGTTTCTACAAAGTCCTCGCCGCTGTGGCTGAAACCGTCTGCGGAAAATCTGTGGAAAAAACCCGCCGACATCTGTTGTTTTGAAATATTCTAACTGCCGTTCAGCGAATACAAACAGCTGATGAAAAGCGGGTTATGACCATAACTCTAATAAACAATTCCCGTCACGCCGCCAACGATCCTCCTCCTCCTCCTCCTCCTCCTCCTCCTCCTCCTCCGCTTCTCTCCGTGGTGTGAAAACTAAAAAAACTGTGAATGGGATTATTTAGATGAGTAGGAACGTCATCCTCCAGTATGTAAGACCGGCAGCGCTCTGCGTTCAGAAACGCCGTATGAATGAAATAGTGGCGTCCCTCCGGGGGTCGGGGGGGGGGGGGTCGGCGATGCCCCGCCAGGATTCATCAGTGATATTTTCTTCCCTCTCAGCTGGAAGTTACTTCTGTTTCCCATGTTTCACTGTGATACAGGAGCGACCGCAGTAAAAATAGAAACTGCCTCCAATCAGGCATCGCCGTGGAAACGGCTTGATGGTCTGAGAGGCGGTGGTGGTGGTGGCGGTGGCGGTGGCGGCGGCGGCGGCGGCGGCGGCTTCACACCAGAACCACGCTTAAACACCTCCAACTCACAAAGACGCCGACTCAATGAGTGGATGATTAGTTTGAACACCTGATGGCAGCGACCATAAAAAAACGCTCCGCCACATCGACCGGAAGAGTTCCGCACAGAAAAATGATCAGAACCACCAGAACTTCGTTCTTCTGGACTCTCGCACGCCGACGGGTTTCCGCCCGGTTCTTTCCACGCACGCCTCGCGATGTGGACCCCGGGATGAGTCGGGGACTGAACCCGACACACGTCACGTTCAGACGTTCACTTCTGCTTCCTATAAAACGATCCGAGGGAAACGTAGCGACGCATACCGAAAGTACGGGCCTACCAGCCATAACATTATAACCACCGACAGGTTCAAAACCGTTTACAGTCCAGTTTGGATTGGAACTCATTCTGAGTCTGTGTTTCGTATAGAAAAATGTGACTGAACCTGTTTACAAGGTGACCCAGTGGCAGCATGTTTATGCTAAAGAGTAAGGGGCCGAGGATGGAGCCCTGGGGGACACCGCTTACTGAACAGAATACAATATTCTCCAGCATCAATCACCTGAACGCAGCATGAATCAGGACCCGCATCACCAACTGACCTCATGCTTTCTAGTCCTCTGATTGAATAAGATTGGAAGTCTGTATTTGTATGTCGCTCTTTGCTCGTAAACTTAACGAATATCATCTACGAGGTTTATCTCTCTATGCAGACGACACTGCCTTGTAGCCACGTCTTCATAGAAGAAAAACTCTGAGCGTCTGCATTCTGTGTTTTCCAGGTTTCTTTCTGGCCTGTTGGACGCCCTTCTTCGTGGTACACGTCACCAAGGTGTTGTGTCAATCATGCAACATCGGCCCCACCCTCATCTCCGTGGTGACGTGGCTCGGCTACGTGAACAGCGCCGTCAACCCGATCATCTACACCGCCTTCAACGCCGAGTTCAGGAACGTCTTTCACAAGCTGCTCTGCTGTCGGGCATGAACCTAAACCTCAACAAAGATGTCCGAGTCCTCAGACTGATCATCTTCTTTGTCCTCGACCCGACTCTGAGTCATCCTCAGATCCTCCTCAGACCGTCCAGGATGTGTTGTCTCACCTCCACAATCAAAGCTCAGTCCGGAAAACGGAAAGGTTTCCGACCCAAAGCCTTTGACTCGGCTGGAATGCAACGCTCTTATTCTGAAGGGGGTTTTATCTACGTGTCAGCTTCTTATTTTGAAGTTTAAAAAAAAAATGAATGTGTCGTTATTATCAAAAAAGCCGAGCCGTCGTTCTGAAGTCCAAACTGGAGGCGTCAAACACGCGTGAAGGTGTGCAGAATTGTTTGCTATCTCAGTGTTTTCATCTCGATGTTGTTTTTGGAGGGGCGGGTCTTGATTTATCTTCGTTTTGCTTCTGCAGAGATGTGTTTAATATTTGTGACTGGATCCGGACGGATAATTCTCCATCCGAAGGAATGTTCCAAAAGAATGTTTCAAAGGAATGTTTCAAAGGAATGTTTCCACGTTGTGACGTTTATTCCAGGCGAACAATCTTGTTGTTATTTTTATCTGTGACGTGAAGGTGAACGCGACGAAATGTAACTGAATCAAAGTCTTTGTGGAAAATAATAAAGATGAATAAGACACGGTTTAAGGAGTCAGACCTTTTAAACAGGTACTTTAAGTTGGTGTCCGTTTAAAGATCTGGAGTCAGAGCTCAGGCTGGGGAAGGGGAACCGAAGCCGCCTTCCGTATGAATGGGGGAAGGGGGGTGAACAGCCCTTTTTTTCCTGGAGGGGGAATTTTTATTATTTGGTCTTTTTTTTTGCAATTTTGATTTTATTTGAATTTTTTTCATTCATTTTTGAAAAATAAAATAAAGCAAATACAGAAAAAAAAAAAAAAAACTTGAAAAAAAAAACCTGAAAAAAAAATTTCCAGAAAAATTCCAAACATGACATCATCGGCCCGCTAGGGTCTTCTTCAGGTCCAAGGCACAGGAAGAAAAGTGAAAGTAAACCTAACAGTGTCTCCTGGGGTCTAAACTGTACGATTTGAGCCTCAGGATTTCCGGGCCGTCTGGCGGATTCAGCCCTTTTTTCGATTGTCGCACAATACGCGAGTATCGATAGGCGCCCCCCCCCCACAGGGATCGGATGATCTCAAGGATTTCTGGCACGTGAGAAAATCTGGCAGGGTCTCGACTTGATCGGATGATGTCAGCGCCTTCTTGTCAAACAAGACTTTATCGTATGAATGGTTTCACGAGTTTTATCCGCACGTTTTCCCATCTTCGGCGGCGAAGTTTCACGCTCCGTTTCTTCTTCTCATGCTGAATAATAACTACGTTCCTTCCTGGCACCAGTTAGCGGCGGCTCACAGCGAGGACTGGTGTCGTCAGTGAAAGCAGAATTTTGTGTTTTTTGCGTAAAACAACTTATAAAAAACTGTCGGATGTACCGATCCAAAACGTTCTCCTGCGATCTGGTCTACACAAACAGATAACAAGTAGCATGTTTTATAAGTAAAGTTTAACATTTTCCCTCCTACTATGTGAAGTTCCTGCGTTTGCCGGCGCCGCAAGCTGAATATTAAAGAGCTTGCCCTTCAGTAATTGGATTCTCCCCGCTCAGACCAGAACCTCGTGTGCATGTTCTGAAAAGTTCTGAAAGGGTAGCACAGCTCAGAAGTAAAGGGGCCAATTTCCTGTCTCACTTGTTTGTTGGTTTGTTTTCTGTGACTCACGCCATCAGCGTGAGTCAGAGGTGGATCCCCCTCCTCTCTGGATTCAGATGGAAAGTTTTAATACGCAGAACGCGACTTTGTCTCCGGGAAGAACGTTGAAATATGGACAAAGTACCGACAACAACAACAACAACAAAGTTACTCAGATAAAGTAAGCAAGGTGAATTAAAGAGAATGAATCCAATGTCAGCATTGTGGACCGTCTCACACCAGTACCGGTTCCAGTACCATGCATTAATCACTTACACAGTGAGCCCAGAACTCTGGGCAGAAGGCAGAAGAACCTTCTAGTGGTTCAGACCTGTTGGTCCAGAACATCCCACAGATGCTGGGTCGGGCCGAGATCTGAAGAATCTGGAGGTCCAGTCATCATCTTGAACTGGTTGTTCTGTTCCTCAAACCGGTCCTGAAGCGTGAATCAGGGATCCTGCTGGAAAAGGGTGGGCATTAAGGTGGGACCTACGTGTCAACGGAACATCCACTTGAATGGTAGGACCCAAGGTTTCCCAGCAGGACTTCCTCTCTGGGCTCGTCTTCTTCCCATAATGCATTCTGGTACCATCTCCTCGCCAAAAGAAAGCAACATGAAAGCAGGCCACCTTCTTCAATGGTCCAGTTCTGATACTGAGGTGTCCATTGTAAGAGTTTTAAGCAGTGGACAGGGGTCAGAGGTCACTCACCTGTGATGTTACCGTGTGTTCTGACACCCTTTTCTATTAGAACCAGCACCAAACATTTTCAACAATCTGTGTGTCCCGTTCCTCCGGTGTCCCGTCGTTAGACCAATCGGTAGGGACGAACCATTGCAGACCAGGAAGACGCGCCAGACCTGAACCTCTGGAGACGCCGTTCGTCTAAACATCAGAAGGCGGTCCTTGTCAAAGTCTGTCAGATCCCAAAGCAGGAACTATGGCCCAGTTCCTGCTCCGAACATCAACATCAGGACTAAATGTTCACCTGCTGCCAAACAGGTGTCCTTGTCCCCAGCTAATCAATGGTTATAATGTTATGGTGGATTAGCGTAAAACGTAAAACGTTCTATTAATGATGAAGACTCTTTCATGTTTCTCCTCATTAAAATCTTGACTGTCCGAAACTTTTCTTCACGAAACTTACTTGAACCTATTTTCAATTTTCTCGTACATTCTCTCTCTCTCTCACTCCCTCTCTCTTTCTGACTCCCTCTCTTTCTCTCTCTCTCTCTGACTCCCTCTCTCTCTCTCTCTCACTCCCTCTCTCTCTCTCTCTCTGACTACCTCTCTCTCTCTGACTCCCTCTCTCTCTGACTCCCTCTCTCTCTGACTACCTCTCTCTCTCTGACTCCCTCTCTCACTCGCTTGCTCTCTCTCTCTCGATCTCTGACACTCTCTCTCTCTCTCTCTCTCTCTCTCTCTCTCTCTCTTCACACCTTCCTTGTCTTCACAGTTTCTCCGTCTTTTATTATCTCGTGAGGTTACTCAGCTCGGCAGCAGGAGCCTCATTACGGTTCCACAAATAGTTCCTCCAGTCCGCGGTAAGAGAGTTGTAAATGCTTTGAACAGAACTCTGGACCGGACTGGACCAGACTGGACTGGACCGGACACTTTTGATGGAGGGAGGGTGATATAAACAGCACCAATCTGTCTGGGCTTCTATGACGCCTTATGAATTTATGACTTCTCATACCCCTTTTCCACCAAAAAATAACCTGGTGCTAGTTCTGTGTTGGTGCCAGGGCTTAGTTGGTTCAACTTGCGCACCTCCATAGAACCTGTTTGCTATTCCATTACAAAGGAGCCACGTCAGAGCCACGGCGTTATTTCACCGTCTAACGTAATCGGTTCTTGGCTCTAGACCAGCAAAGAGTTGGTGCTTGTCCGGCACCAGTTGTGAGAGCCAGGAGCTGGTGCTTGGTCCTTGGAAAAGCAAAGAACTGGTGCTACATCAGGCTCTGGCTCCGAACTAGCCCTGGAACCAGCTCCCTGGAAAAGGTGTAACAGTTATTTAGTGACTCATCTGGGCCCAAGTCAGTCCTCTGCAGAGTTTGGACACAATCAGAAGACACCATCATCATCATCATCATCATCATCAGGAGAGACGGCCATCTATTGATTTTGGCATAGTGTGCCGCTGGTGAGACGCAGGAGCCAACTTCCTGCTTCTGAAGACGGTCTACTGAAGTGACGATAAGGATGAACCCGTCTGGTAGTGATCCGGTCTCGGTTGTTCTGGTCCACTTCTTCAAGCAGTTTGGTCGTTTTTAGCATTCCTTTTCTAAGGGGGCGGAGCTTCTTTCCAAACGAACCATTTTGGTCCGGTGACTTAAACCAAAGCTTAAAGAAGGTGTTGTTTGATGTGAGAAGAACGAGACACACACAAAAATAGAAGAAACCAGGAGGGGGTCCAACACTTTCTTTCTTCCTCGCATGTTTTGATTACATCATCGTCGCCGTCTCCTCGGTGACGTCGCTCACCTTTCACCCCCCCCCCCCGGGGAACACAATGAGAGACTTTCATCAATAGCTGGCCTGATCACTGCAGGAGCCTCCTCCTCTTTGATGCAGCTTCAAGTGAGCAGCAGATCATCAACATCCCTTTATTAGCCTCTGAATGACTCGGCCGACCCGCTCCTGCATGCAGACGCGCTTTTAATTGGACCTCGGCTCCAGAACATCCAGCCGGAGGCGCGAGCACAATCCGCCTTTCACATAATAATCCATTTTCACTCTCGCGTCTGTAAGTCCACAGAAAGCGTCTGCCGGCGCAGATCGATGGGCGCCGCCGCTGCTTCCGCTGCGGGTTTTCATGATTAGCGCCGAGATGAGCCACCTGCTGCGGCGCCCCGCAACGATTTATGGAGGCTGATTGGGCGCTGATTGTTTTTCTGGAGTCGGAGCTCCACAGGGAGCGTCACGTGATCGGAATTTACATTCTTGATTCACTCCGGGGTGAAATCTGCTCTTTAGCGGCGGCAGACGGGATGAAAACAAGTAATGATCCGACCCAAATAGCAAAATAAACGTTTTGCTGGGCGCCACGGAGAACTATGCGCGGCGCTCTCCTCAACTCGCTGCGTTCATCGCAGAGTTGGCCAACATTGATGATTCCATTACGCAGTAAGGGCTGAAGGTTTTATTAAACCTGCTCTTCTTCAGATGTTTCCGCAGGAAGACTTTATCGTGGAGTCTAATGCCTCATGTGAGAATATCGGGAATACCGAACTCTTCATTTTTGAGTGAACTGTTCCTTTAGTCTAATCTGGGAAAGACTTAAAGAAACAGACGTTTCTAACTTTTTTAAGAACGAGAGGTTCTGTTAAAGCTCAATGAGACTTTAAATGAGCATCTCCTTAGATCACCGGTGGCTCTGGCGCCTCTGTGATGTAATACAATGGCTGTAGTGCCTCATCATGACCTGGCATCCATTCTTGGCTCAGTCACATGACTATCAACACTATAAACTACTTAATGACTCATTCATTCCACACAAACAGACTGTAGGTTGTTTTTTTCTCTCTGCGACATCATGACCTGGCTCTAGTGCCTTTATGACATCATGACCTGGCTCTAGTGCCTTTATGACATCATGACATGGCTTTAGTGCCTCTGTGACATCCTTACATGGCTCTAGTTCCTCTATGACATCATGAAATGGCTGTAGTACCTCTGCTTCATCGTGACATTGGCTTTAGTGCCTCTGTGACATCCTTATATGGCTCTAGTGCCTCTATACATCATGACATGGCCTTAGTACCTCTGTGACATCCTTACATGGCTCTAGTTCCTCTATGATATCATTACATGGCTGTAGTACCTCTGTGACATCATGACATGGCTTTAGTGCCTCTGTGGCCTCCTTACATGGCTCGAGTTCCTCTATGACATCATGACATGGCTCTAGTGCCTCTATGCCATCATGAAATGGCTCTAGTGCCTCTATGCCATCATGAAATGGCTTTAGTGCCTCTGCGTCATCATGACATGGCTTTAATGTCTCTATGACATCCTTACATGGCTCTAGTGCCTCTGTGTCATCAGGACGTGGCTCTAGTGCCTCTGTGTCATCATGGCGTGGCTCTAGTTCTCTTCCATCCAGCAGAAAACCAAACCAGTCCTCAGAGTGTTCAGTTGTTGGACCAGCTTGGAACCGTCTCCAGCACCAACCTGGAACTAGAACCTGGTTTGCTTTGGTTGAAAAATGACGCATTTGGTTCTTACGTCCTTCCTCTGAAAGACCCGGCACATAAGAATACTCCGATACCAGAACTCCTCCACTTGTAATGGAGTATTTGCGCGTGGGATTACTTGAGTCAGCGCGTCCTGAGGCTGATAACGACTGCGGCGTGTCAGCGGTGGCCTCCTGTCGGTTTAAAATCCTGGAGCCTGTTGGCCTACTTATCCTGCTCATTAATGCTGTGTAAGCTCTGCTAATACTCACACACACACACACTCACTCACGCACACACACACACACACACACACACACCCACTCTCATACACACACTAACACACACACACACACTAACGAACACAGTGACAGGCCGGTCTCTGTTCTCTTAGGGGGGAAAGAGCCGAACAATAAACTCTGCTGCTGGAAACTACGACAGAATGAGGCAGAGGGCAGGAGGTAGAACCAGAACCAGACCTCGGGCGAGAGACACCGACCTCCTATAGACTAACAGCAGAGAGAGAGAGAGAGAGAGAGAGAAAGGTGAGTGGTTTGTTATTTTCTACGTGTATGCCTTCATGTTCATCATCTTTAAATGGTTCTTCTGAGATGTACTGAGGAGAGGGGAGTTGGACCCAAACTGCATCTATGGTCAGGAGCTGTGGGTAAAGATCTGAAGGATGGGATTGTGGGTTCAGTCGGCTGGAAGGAGCTTCCTGTGTTGGGTGGGGGGTGCAGGGCTCAGCCTCAGAGAAGGGTTGAGGATCTCTGAGGAGAGCTACCGTTTCTGTGCGTAGACAGGACCCAGTTCAAGTGGTTCTGATTGGGATTCCTGCTATTAGAAGTTAGCGCCTCGGGATCCTCCAGGAGGAGCTTGAAGGTGGTGCTGATTAGAGCGGCGGCTGCGATAAACTCATTACCTCACCTGCGGAAACTACGACCCGACAGCGGATGAGCAGAAGAAGATAGCGGATGATGTAATGGCATGACTCTGGTGACATCATGAGGAGTCAGTCACATGACTATCAACACTATAAACCCTCCCCTTTATTCCAAAACATAACTTAATGACTCATTACGCTTCACACAAACGGACCCTGGGTTGTTTTTTCCCTCGTCCAGATTTGAATTAAGCAAAGAATGAATTAATCCCAAACTTCAGAAAATCCTTATTTCCTGCTCAGGTTCTGGTTCTGAAAAACCCGAGCCGGTCTAAGAAGACTGACCTCAGAGCAGATTAGTGAAAACAAACAAGCGGTGAGTCATGATTTGTTCACGAGGACGTGACCGAACTGGAAAAAGAGTTCCCAATAATGAGGAGAGAGGGTCACATGACCAGCCGGACGGAACGCTCCCACCTCAGAGGTTGATTGAAGGTCATGAGAACTTTGTGTTCTGAGAAGATCTTCCTCTTTATGAGGACCTCAGGGCAGATGGTATCATCAAAATCATGTGATCCCCCGGTATCTTGTTCAAGAGTCATTCTCTTAAGGTGATGTTCTTCAGGATCTGGATCAGGATCTGGATCAGGATCTGGATCAGGATCTGGATCAGGATCTGGATCAGGAACTGATGGAGATGTTTGCCCCTCCAAGCAGAGGTGGAAAACAGACAGAAGGATCCTTTAGTTGAGCAGAAGTGGTGGAGTGGAAAGTAGCATATTTACTCAAATACAGTGACGTAAATGGATACACTTTAACCCCGCCCCCCCGTCATGATGACGCCACGTGTTGTGTTCTTCAGGTGGAGGTGGAGGAGGAGGCGGAGGAAGATGCTGAGACCCTGCAGGCTGCTGCTCTGGCAGTTGGCTCTCAAGTTGTCGTACCATGTGGTTACAGGTGAGACCCAGACTGAAGGACGTGGACTCAGACTCCAAACCTGAATAAACAGGAAGTGACTAATTTCACACAGTTCAATTAAAAAACAAAAAACAAGATTTGACATTTGATTTATATATTTATGGTAACAAGATTGCAGCATATTGGAAATATTGTGCAAAGAATACCAAGTGGGACGCAGGGCAAACAAAGGCAGACGGTACCAAAGAGAAAGAAAAGGTTACGGCAGACATTTGACATTGTGCTCCGACATCGATGTATTTTGGATCCAGAAAATTTCTTTTGGCTCCTAAATACTTTGGGTTTAGGTTTAGATGTTTGTTTGCTTTTTGGTCGGGAGTTCTGCTCAGGTTTAACTAACTCAGAGTTTCAACTTAACCTGCTCTTGGTATTAAATGAGGCGTCATGGTGGTGCAGAAGGTACCACAGGTGTCTCATGAATGGTCGTTTGTCTCCAAGAAAAATATCTGGGGGCTTCCGTTAGATCACAATCTGAAGGGGGACGGATTCATAGAACTTATAACAACAAGGGGGAGTTAATGCCCTCCTTAGAAAAAAATCTGCTTCCATTTGACGTCCCCCTCATCGTACTTCAGATGTTTTATCGTGCTTTCAGTGGAGAGCGTTCCACCTCCGGTCCCGTCTGTTGTTTTGCAACCGAATAAAAAAGCAAATTGAGGAAGAACATGGAACAGTTGGGCATTACTCTGAGGAGCTGGAGGACGTCTCTACATTCCATCTCATCTAACAGAGCAGAGAATAATTTCCTGTCCTCAGGGACTCGCTCTTCGCAGAACATTCCTGCCACCATCATCATCACAAAAGGCGTGATGTCCTTCACAGTCCTCTATATCACACATGATTAAATCGGGGGTAATTAAGGGGGTCTAGTATGTTTTTTTCCTTCATCTCTCATTTTAAAGTCAATTTAATTACACTGTAAAAAAAAAAAAAAAAAAAAAAAACGGTCAATACACAAATTAAATTATCCTAATGTCCGAATTTATTACGATCGATCGCCTTCAAGAAAGTGGCGATGCTAAAAGTTCTGCAGGAAAAGACAATTATTTAACTTTTGTTTTTTTGCTAAATTATTTATACATACTGTATAAATAAGGTAATTTTTCTCTAAGAAAATAAGAAAAAAAAAAAAACACAATCAAAAACTCTCTTAGTATCGTTCAAATGCTCTGCAGCCGCTCGTCTCCTGCGCCTTCCACTTCAGTGTCTCTGTTCAGCCCAATCAGAGTGTTTGTTGGAGTTGTCGGTAGATTTAGAGGCCGGCAATAACTGAGAGGATCCTGGAGGAGTTGTTCCTAAACCTTTGGTTCTGTTGTGTCTTGGTGGAGGTTTGGGTTCTCTGAGTTCTTCTTCTAGTCATACACTGTAAAATATCGTCTTCTGCGTTCCGTCCTCAGCGACTCTCTGTATGGGGGCGTCTGACATCTTTGTGTCGATCCGAGAGAACAGCCCCATGGGTCAGTTCATCTCCATCCTCAGCATCGCTGGAGAACCCGGAACCAACACCGTCCGACTGTGTCTGACCGGGGACAATGCGGACTGGTTCTACATAGAGGGTCGAACCATCCGACTGAACACCCCCGCCTCCAAAGTTCTGGACCGAGAGGTAGATCTGGATCTGAATGTGTCTCATCAAAAAAACCACACCTGTAGATCGAACAGGTTTGTTTTTGGCTCTCAGGTTCTGGGACCGGTGCTGATTGCACAGCTGACCTGTTCTGAGGACGGAGTCCAACAGGTGGGTCACCTGTCAGGAAAGCAGATGACGAAGGTGCGTTCTGTCGTAAATACGGTGCGTTTGTTTCCCTCAGAGTCAGTACAGGATCCTGGTGGAGATTCTGAATGAAAACGACAACAGGCCAAACTTCCTGGAGGAGACCGCGGACCCGTTCACCGTCAGCGAGGTAAAACATGGACCTCGACAGCCGATTCATTATCATTCATGATTGACACGTTTGTATGGATGTTTTTTTGCGAAAACCCTCAAACCGACATGAGTATCATTATTCGGGCTTGTCGGAGGGATTCGCTCTATTCTTCTGGACGTTTTATTTATTTTATCAGACTTCTGTCACGGCAGACCGGCCGCCCAAATGGAGCTTTTGATTTGATTTGCTCGTTTACGAAATCTCATCGTCTTTCTAAGCTTTCGTGAATAAACGCTACTTCCAGACATCTGAGAAAGAGGGACTGTCCCTTTTGGGTTTTGGGTGAGTCCCCTCCTCGAGCAAAGTAGTCAAAGTATTTTGGCGTCTTGTTCTGGAGTGACGGGATAATGGACCCTGAGATTGACGGGCGGCTCGGTGCAGCATCGGCATTAATGGCGGTGCTGAATCGGACTACGTCTACGTTCCAACCCTCACCTGTGGTCCTGAGATCTGGTCTCCAGGCAGGTCCAACAAGTAGGCGACCCGTGAGTAGACCCAGAACGCACTGGAGGAACTATATAGCTCTTCTTGCCTGGAAATGCCTCAGGATCCCCCGGGATGAGCTGGAGAGTGTTGCTGGGGAGAGGGATACCTGGAATAACCTTCTCTCTCTGCTGGCACCATGAAGCCAAACCTGGAGAAGGGAAAGAAACCGATTTATGACTTTTAAAACATCAAATAAATCTCCATGGCTGTGGTTTCCTTCAGAACCGGATCATGGAGACCAACCGGATCATATTAACGTATGAAGCGTTCACACGTTCATAGCATAACGTTAGCATAGCATAACGTTAATAGCATAACACATGCTGTCCGTACCATTTCTACATTCGTAGTAGTGAAGTCTGAAGAATGTTGTTTTGCGGGCAGCTGGCGGCGGTGGACTCTGTGGTTCTCACTGTGAAGGCGTTGGACGCAGACGGAGACACGATCACTTACATCATCGATGAGTCATCGGTAAGACGGAGCGCCGGCCCGGCCAAAAAACTTCTGTCCATGTCCTCTTTCTGTGAACTCACCTGCGACCCCTTTTCTTTCCCTGTAGCCTGACGCCTGGTTCTTCAGGATCGATCTACCCAACAGCGGAAAAATTGTTCTGGACAAACCTCTGGACTACGAGACCAGAACCCAGCTGCAGGTGGTCATCTGGGCTCAGGTAAGGCTCGGTCACAGTTAGGGTGATCCAATAGGTCAGATGGTTCAGTTTAAATAATCTATAGCTCATGGACTCAAGTCGGTGGTGCAAGTTCATGTAGAGGTGTGGTGATGTCATCACGAACTCGGGTCCAAGATGCTGTAGAAAAAAGACATGAGGACCGGACCGTTTGTTCCCATTATAGGGGGAATGTTTACTCCAGAATGCCGGACAGTTGGTTCTGAACGTCAAACCTTGGATTCAGGAGCGGGAGTGAGGATTCGATCCTGGTTGTGGAACAATGGACCACAACCAGCAGGATCTTGAGAATCCGTGTCCTAGCAGGTTCTTGAGAATGTGTTTTGTGGACTTGGAGAAGGTCTATGTATGTGGGCCACTGATGCTGATGCTCGGCTCTATGCTGACGATGTGGTTCTGTGATCCTCACTGGAGTGTGAGTTAGAACCTCCAGATCCGACACCACGGCTCTCTCCAAGAACAGCGTGGATCTCCCCCCTCAGATTGGGGGCTGATTATTTACGTCAAAAAAAGCGCTGAAGTGTCTTGGGGTCTCGTTCTCGAGTGATGAGAAAGTGGAGCTTAAGACCTTGTGTATCGTAACTTTGGGTTCTGTGCATGTTTGGGTCAGAATTAACTTTAATTGTTGTTTTCACGACGTTGATTAAACTTTTATTCTTAGTCACACGGCCGCGTAACCCGGAAGTTAAGCGAAGCTACCAGGGCTAATCAAAATATCATGACACGTTTATGCGTTACATCTGTTTTATTCACTAAATGAAGTGATTAAAAAGAGCGTCTGGGGAAGCATGACTTAAGTGTCCTTCGCAAACACTTCTGTTGTGTTGTGGCTTTTGCAGATCATGTTCTTAATGTTTTGTCTTGTGGCTTTTGCAGTACGCGTTTGTCGTGAAATTGATGGTAGTACCGTATTAAATAATATTCTGACATTTTGTTTTGTTGGATTACCTGAAACAGGAAACCAACACCGCCGACAAGTTCAACACGTCGGCTGTTCTGACGGTGAACATCGAGGACGGAGACGACCAGTACCCTCACTTCCTGCCCTGTACGCCCGTCTCCTCAGGCGTTCCTGTCTGCATGAGCCCCACCTACACCGCCAACATCACACACAAACAGCAGGTAAACATCCAGGGCTGCAGGTCGACACCAGGAACAGGAAGTAGAGCCGTAACCAAAACCTCCTGTCGGCTGGAGGTCAGCCTCTGATGTCACTGTGGTGGAATTGTTGGTCCATAGGTTTGTGGGCATGAACTGATCTTCTCCGGTCCCCCCACAGCATCTCAATGAGGTTCAGGTCCAGAGTTTGACATTCAGAGGAGGTCTCACAGACTGATGACCTCACAGACTGATGACCTCACACACTGATGACCTCACACACTGATGACCTCACACACTGATGACCTCACACACTGATGACCTCACAGACTGATGACCTCACAGACTGATGACCTCACAGACTGATGACCTCACACACTGATGACCTCAAAGACTGATGACCTCACAGACTGATGACCTTACACACTGACGACCTCACACACTGATGACCTCACACACTGACGACCTCACACACTGATGACCTCACACACTGATGACCTCACAGACTGATGACCTCACAGATTGATGACCTGACATTCTCCTTCAGTAGAATCTATGTTTCCCTCCATGATTGTGAGTCGTCCTGGTCTTGAAACAGAAGATCATCTCCTCAACCATCCACGTCCACCTTCATGTTGGACCGTAGGTCTGGTGTTCTTCTGGTGGAATGTTGTGTTTGGTTTCCACCAGATGGAACGGGACCCCTGTCTTCAAACAGGTCCACTCATTAGTCCTCTTCTCTGGACTCATTAGTCCAGAGAAGATTTTCTGGGAAGCTCTGAGGGTCATCAAGGTGGGTTGTGGGTAAATTCAGACCAGCCTTAATGTTCTTCTGGATCAGCAGTGGCTTTCTCCTCACCACTATTCCAGTGTCTTTGGACTATTGGAATAAAGACCTTTAACCTTTATGGAGGTGATAGAGGCCTGAAGGTCCTTGGCTCTTCTCTTTGGACCTCCTCACCTTAACCGGGCTCTTTGAGGAATTTTGGAAGGTGGTCCACTTCTGTGAAGGTTTACTGTTCTTCCAGGTCTTCTCCATGTGTAGATGATGTGTCTGAAATTGGATCTGTGGAGTCCCAGAACCTTCGAATCAGTTCTGGAACCCTCCCCAGCCTGATGGATTCAACCACCTTCTGGAATTTCTGTAGATTTTGGCATAATGTTCTTCTGGTAAGAGGAGCGAACTTCCTGCTTCTGAAGATGGTCTACTGAAGTGATGAAGTGGTTGAACCGGGCCGGTAGTGATCGGGTCTGGTTGGATCTAGTCCAGCTGGAACCAGTTCTTGATGCAGTTTGGTAGTTTTTAGGATTTCGTTTCTCTAAGGGGGCGGAGCCTCCTTCGCAGTGCTGTGTCACATGCATGTTCCTGGCGTACATCTCTTGATGTTTACTATGAGCGGTACACCGGTTCTGTTTCAGGAAACAGCTCTGGACTTTTCTCCTGGTCCAATCAGAGCGGTGGACGGAGACAGAGGAATCAACACAACTCTGGTCTACAGCATCCTGTCAGGTCAGAGGTCACAGAAACGCTGCGCCGTCGTACGCCACTGTGTGTGCGGTGCATTGAACTACACACAGGTGTGTTTGTGTGTCGGCAGGTGAGGATCGGGGACGGTTTGTGATCAACAACAGGACGGGTGAGATCAGGTCAACCAGAGCCGTGAGCAGGCGACAACAAATGACCAACTTCACGCTTGTCGTCATGGTAACAACACTACTTCCTGTTTACCGTTTAACTGGAAACAGTCACCGAGAGTCTGATCCACCTGTCGTCCCCGCAGGTGTGTCAGGAGAACGACCGCCACAAGTACAGCGTGGCGCCGGCTCTGGTCAGAGTTCTCAGCGAGAACAAGTTCCCTCCGGTCTTCAACAGAACCACCTTCAAGGGTTTCATCATCCAGAGCTCTAGCCCCGCCACCATCGTCTCCACCTACGGGAACCAGGTGTTGCAGGTCCAGGTGTCGGACGGCGACTTCTCCGACGTAAGACATCCGCTGGTCTCTGCTTCTGTTTTGACCTGTATGACACCTGATGACATCACCGCGGTCCGTTTACAGGGCGTCAATCCGAACATCCACTACTCCCTCCATCCCCTAACCGGGCTGTACCAAGTGACACGGCAGGGGGTTCTGATCGCCAGGACGGACCGACTCCACGCCTTCAACAGACACATACTTCAGGTGAGTCACCTTTAACGTACCATGATACTATAAAAAGTTATGTTGGACTCAAAAATATTTACTCAAAAACGTTTGTAGGTTACTAGTGTCGTCAATAATTCTCTTTTTACAGTGCATGATTAAATATTCTATTAAATAAAAATATGAAATGCAAGCTTTGGAAATTCTTCAAACCTCTTTCAAAAAACTTTCTTTCATGTTTTTACCTTCAAAAGATCTAAAACAATCCATTATTTATTTTTTTGATATTAATCTGACATTATTTTAATCCTGCAGCTTCTTTTAACACATTGTAAAAAGTACGGAAGCATTCTGCTGTCATGTCAGAAAATTAAAGAAATGTCAGTATCGCATTATAACGTGATGATTTTCATGTTTTTATAGTAAAATATTCACATTATCAAAATTGTGATTGTTATCATTATAGATTATCACGTAAAAACAGGAACATTATCACGTCAAAAACAGGAAAATCATCACGTAAAGACAGGAAATTATAACGTAAAAACAGGAAAATTATCCCATCAAAAAACTTAAATATTGTTCCGTAAAAACAGGAAGAATTATCACGTAAAAACAGGAATATTCTCACGTCAAAAACAGGAAATTATCAAGTGAAAACAGGAAAATTATCACATAGAATCAGGAAAATTATCACATTAAAAAACTTGAATATTGTTCCGTAAAAACAGGAAAAATTATCATGTAAAAATGTAAAAATTATCACATTTTAAGTTGATAATGAATTTCTTTTTTTTTCCTGGTATGAGAGAAAAAAAGGTTCCGTAAAAAGAGTTGCTGACTTTAAAAAAAAAAATTATCTCCACTCATTACACAATTAAATTAGACTCAGTAATACCAGTAATACTAATTTAATTGTGTAAATAAATTCTTTCAACGTCTAGTATCCCCGGATATTATTATATCATATTTATAGATCCTTCGTGTTTACGCGATAACTCAAAAACTATTTTGATGGTGCGTTTTCATATTTTACACCCTCATAGACCTAAGTGCGAGGAAGAACTGGATTGACTTTGGGAAAGATGGGTTGTATATTTCTGAATTTGTGGGCCTAAATTTTGCATAAAATTCGGATCAAATTTGCATAAATTTGGTCTTTTTCAGCTCAAATCTTTTCTCTAGCAGTTCATATTTTACTCACTAGGGGAGCTGTCTTACAAAAAAAACACTGTTTTCAAGACATAACTCAAAAACCATTTCATGGAACATTTTTTTCTAAATTTTACACCTTCATAGACTTTAATGCGAGGAAGAACTGGATTGACTTTGGGGAAAAATTGGTTGTATATTTTGGAATTTTTGGCCGAAATTTTTGCATAAAATTGGCCGAATTTGGGTCTTTTTCTGTATCAAATGTGACCCTTTCCATCAGGGGAGCAGATTGCTGCTGTCCTTCTCTGGGGGGGTCGGGGGGTGGGGGTGGGGGGGTTCGGGGGGTCTCCAGCAGTGGGAATGCGTCACTGAAGATTGGAGCTGAAAGCTTCACAGTGTGAATCCACTGAAAAGTGAGTCCGATGAAGACTCCGATCAACTGAAGATGATCCTTCTTGTTCTGCTGCAGGTCGTTGCCAGAGACGAAGAGTCGGGGGAAGAAGTTTCCGCCTCGGTGGACATGGAAGTCCTGCAGAGAGGACAAGCAGGTGAGAGGAAGTCCAGGAAGTGGAGTGCACTACCCTTCACCTCCTCGTACATGAGGGCGGAGAGCAGCATTAGCCTCCTGGGGTGGAGCAGAGGGGTGGAGGGCTGAGAGCTGGAGGCTCATTAAATGGAACCGGGCGTCTGCTGGGAGGACAGCCTGAGCTTCTCCGCTCGGCTGGTCTGATTGATCACAACCTGATCAGTAATCTGTGTCCTTAATGAGATAAACGCCGTCATCCTCGCGCCTTAGTGGACCATCAGAACCAGCGGGAGCGTCTGACGCCGCCGACAGAGACGAGGAGGCGTCGGTCAGACGTTATGACCCCGGAGGAAAAATGAAGTTTCTTCTTCTGCTGAAGGAGTTCATTAAAGATTTTTATCTCAGGTATCAGAAATAAAAGAAAACATTCAAGGGAGGGAAAAACAGAGAAAGTTTCACTGTATGAACCTGGACTGTTTCACTGTATGAACCTGGACTGTTTCACTGTGTGAACCTGGACTGTTTCACTGTATGAACCTGGACTGTTTCCCTGTAAGAACCTGGACTGTTTCACTGTATGAACCTGGACTGTTTCACTGTATGAACCTGGACTGTTTCCCTGTATGAACCTGGACTGTTTCACTGAATGAACCTGGACT
>VRLP01005009.1:0-41612 GCA_009660295.1 Lophius piscatorius | reverse complement strand
CCTTGATTTGTCTGCTGCCTTCGACACAGTTGACCATGGAATACTCCTACACCACCTACATCACACCACTGGACTCACTGCCACCGCCCTAAACTGGTTTCAATCTTACTTCACTGACAGAACATAATACGTTTCCTTGGAAGTTCAAGGTCCCGGACACACAGCGTCACTTGTGGGGTCCCCCAGGGATCAGTCCTTGGCCCCATTCTCTTCATACTATACATGCTCCCCTTTGGCCGTGTCATCAGTCGATATGGACTCTCTTTCCATTGCTACGCTGATGACACGCAAATCTACATAAAAACTGACACATGTTCCTCCGCAGCTTCTCCATCGTCATCATCATCTCCCCTGTCAACTCTCCAGTCTGCCTTTATCTCTCTGGGGGAGATAAAGGTGTGGATGAAAAACAATTTTCTCCAGTTGAACAGCTCCAAAACCGAAGCAATTGTAATTGGCACCCCACATCAGACCCAGTATTCCTCCATAACCAGTATTACCTTCTCTGGTCACGACATTCCCCTCTCTTCATCAGTCACCAACCTCGGTGTAAGACTTGACCCTCAACTCAATTTTGAATCCCACATCAAACACATCTGCAAGATCTCCTTTCATCATCTCAGAAATATTTCCAAAGTCCGTTCTTCACTCACCTTGAGTGATGCTGAGAAGCTGGTTCACGCATTTGTCTCCTCCCGACTGGATTACTGTAACGCACTTCTCATCAGGATCCCTGATAAAAGTCTTCAAAGACTACAGTATGTTCAAAACAGTGCTGCAAGGATGCTGATGAGAGTTCGTAAACACCAACACATCACCCCCGTTCTTCATTCCCTTCATTGGCTTCCAACCTCCACCAGGATTGATTATAAGATCTCTCTCCTCACTCACCAGTGCATCCATGGCAACGCACCCCCCTACCTAAAATAACTACTCACCCCACTGACCTCAACACGATCCCTCCGTTCTACCCACTCATACCGCCTTCTACTTCCCCGGACTAAACTCAGCACCATGGGTGATCGGGCCTTCTGTTCTGCTGCCCCTCGTCTGTGGAATGCCCTCCCTGACCATCTGAGGGCTCCACAGACGACTGAGACATTTAAAAAATGACTTAAAACTTTCCTTTTTATCAGAACCTGTAACTTTTAATTAACATTGCTGCTTTAGGTCATATTTTTATATAATTATTATTATTATATTTTTTCCTGATGCTTTTATCTGCTTTTACATTTGGAGATTTGTAATTTGTAATGTATTATTATTATTATTATTATTATTATTATTATTATTATTATTATTAATACTTTCAGTCCGTTTTATGGTCCTCCAAATATTTTAAGCATAACGGAAAAGATATTCCAAAAAGCCCTGTCTTGAAATGTATAAAAAAAATGGAAAAATTCCTTACCCTGACATTTTATGACCAACCCTTAAGACTTCCTCCTTTTTTACATGCTCACTTCTTCTTCTAAGTCCATCAGGTATTTTATACATAATTGATGGAATATTGTGAAAAAAACCCTACCTTTTGACGACAGATATGCGAGCATAACCCCAGAAAAGATTGTCTTAAATACAAGACACAAACAAAGTTAGGAATAGGATGTATACTGTGGGAATGGATTCCCTCCATGTGTCCATCCATCTTGCTTTCCAAACATAACTCAAGAAGATGTAAATATTTTTACATCCCTTTTTATTACAAATCTTTCTCCACGCAACCACCATGTTCTAAGGTGGAGCCTTTGCCTGTTTAGGAATTTTTTTCATGTCTGTATTTACAAGTCTGGCTTTCTAGTGGTATAGTTTCCTGAGCAGATCTAATACAAAACATGACAATATTTATTTTCTACACTCTACAGTAAAGTAACTACTTAGGGATGTTTTGTCCTCTATTTTTGTTTGTTTGAAAGTATAGAAAATTTCCAATGGAAAAAAATTGAAAAAAGGAGTAATAGGAGTAATATATATAAATATTATGGTGAGTTTCTTTTTATTGGTTTTTGTTCATATGAACAAAGACCACTAAAAAGAAACTCATCATGTTGCCATGGTAACAATTTCAATTTTGGCTAATTCTGTCAGTGAATGTGTCTATGGCATAGTGGACAGTGGTGGACAGGGATCCTGGGTGTTTTTAAAGATGTACCAGTAAAGGCAACAGTCTAATAACCCTCCAGATTAAGTTGTGTGATAGATGCCTGAACCTACAGTTTATGAGTTCTGTTGAAAAAAAGAAAGTTTGCAAGGAATGGTCACACCCTGCGTGGGTGTGAAAGTAACGGCCCACACAGATACTTTTCTCCGTCTCTATCGCTCTTATAAATGTAGTAATTATATTGTAATGTTTTTATTCAACTTTATTTATGTGCTATTTACAAGCCCCAATCCTTTCACAGAGGGACTAGACTGAAATTAAAGCATGAATGAAATTAATGAAATCCGATTTTCGGTATTTTTGTAATACTTCCCTTTCAAGTTAAGGGTCGTTCATGTTCATGATTGCACTATAATACTATATAAAATATAAAATCCATGACTATATAATGAACACTGATGTAAACAGTACAACTAAGAAATGGACTAACTAATACAAGGAATAAATAAAGCACTACCGCAGTAAAAAGAAAATACTTCCTTTTTGAAAATGTATGCTTTTATTTTGTTAGTTCTCCACCTCCGCCTGTGTTGTGATGACCTCAGGAGTCTTGACACTCCCTCCTCACATGAATGTCATTTTTGTGTTGATGAGGTGAGGTGGTGTAGATAACGCTGGAGGAAACCAGGAATCACAAAAAGGTGAGACGTCTCAAACATTTAAAATTCGTGGCTTTAGAAAGGATAGAATAATGGCTACAAAGAGTGAAATAAGTTATATCAGGTTTTTTGGCGGTGGGAAAACTTTGTTTAGCAGTACTTCCTGCTAACTTTACTGTATCATTACGATAGAAGTTACATAATCCCTTTCTGGTCTGAGACCCCAGACGATAAGGTGTGTGTGATGGCACAGTCGACGCGCGGCGACTAGGCAAGAAGGAATATACAGTATTTTTAGGGGGTTAGAGGGGGCATGAAAAGAATAGAAATGTCTTCAAGTCCACTCAACCTGCTGGTATTAACATGCGGAGCTAGAGAGAAGGAATGAACACATACCAGCGCCCCTATCACTAAAACTTGTGGAATGAAACGTTGCCTCCAGGCTGTGTCGAAGAAAAAAATCCTGTGGCAGAAACTGCGAGTCGGTCATGTTAAGATGTATTTTTGTCAATCGTACGATTTTTGTCAATCGTATAGCGAGCATATAGTCAAGGATATTGCTTAGGGTATATGCCATGGAGAAGAATGCCAAACTGCAGAGATATATTTAAATCATCATTACAGGGGAAATTCCAAAAATGAGAAATCTTATAACAAAAAGGTAAAATGACTTACCATGGTTAATTTGTGTTTAAAGTGTCTCAAGACTAGATTCTATAGCTTGCATGGTATACTCCGTGAAAGACGTCCAGCCTCAGCTTAAAACTCCTAATTCTATGGAAATGGGATATAAAAGAATGCATTGCATAATTTTCCAGATATACCTCAAAGTATATTGTGAATAAAATAAAAATCACGCATAAAATGATACAGTGGAGGCGATGGGTGTAAATTTTCAGTCTTATCTTCTCACTTCAATCTTTTTTTTTCTTTCAAAATTGGATTGTCAACTTGGCACCATGCCATAACAACATGTCAGTACCTGTTGCTTCACATGACAAACTGAATGCAAACCTTTATGACTTGTTTTATTACAATTATTTTGTATAATGCGGCTTGTACAAAACAAGTTTTGCAGCCTTTAAGTACCTGGGAAATATATAAACATGGCTCTGTTGAAAAAGGTGAAAACTACGGTTGCCATTCCTCAGGGAAATAATGAACTGATACACTGTATAGTTTGCTCAAGGCAAGATTACCAGCCCTCACACTCACCTTGAAAAGCAGGATTCTATTGAAACAAAGAAATGGGCAGGACGTTTTAACATTCAAAAAAGCACTGATATATGTATACTATGGTTGATGATACTGTATGTGAAGTTTAATGAAGCCAGGTTGCATAGTTCTGGATATATGGTCTGGCCAATGAGCATATCTGACAAACACACTGACTATATCCCCTGCATGTCAACCTCATGCTCACCTCTAAGACCTGTATCAAAAAATCCTTTCTTTGAGAGAGTGTGTTGACCCGTGGAGTCAGGCTCGCCGAATGCTTTCGTTATTCTGTGTTAGTAGCAGGACAAAACAAAACACCCATGACCTAGTTTATTTCAAAGGTTTCTCTTCAGTGTGATTATCAACTTTAATCACCATTAGTTCCAAGCAGCACATGTTAACAGAGTGTAGCTCAGATTTCAGCACCCATTGGGACTAGCTGGCTTGCATGGTAGATCACCCCTCAGACACACAGACATACGGATAGATATGTGAACACTATTTTTGTGGACCTAAACCTAAAACTCTGCAAATTTCATACAGCAAATGATTAAATCATTAATCGTTAACTTATACATTCATCATCTGTAACCACCACGGGGCTGTAGCCTATCCCAGTTGACATTTGGGCTAGAGGTGGGGTACACCCTAGACGAGTCGCCAGTTCATCTCGTAAGAAACTTGCTTGATATACAAGTGCGCTGCTTTGTTTTAGGAATATCCTGTTCTGTCCTGTGGAAGACGCGAGCGTGGGCTTCCTCTGCGTGTCCACTTACATTTGGAAGGAACGAGTGAGACAAAGTTAAATGAGCCAGAGTCTGCCGGCTTTTATATCATTTATCATTGCCATTTGTTAGTAAAATTACTTTTACTCTTTATAAAATAACATGGAAAATGATTCTGATATGAATATTTTTGGGATATGGAATGAACTAATGGGATTTTCAATCATTTGAATGGGGAAATTTGTTTCGGTTTACGAGTTTTTTGGTTTGCGAGCAAGGCCTCGAAACGAATTAAGCTCGTAAACGGAGGTACCACTGTAATATTAAAATTGTAATTAAACAAAATTTACCTGAAATGAAAGGATATAGCAATAAAAAAATACTTCTGAGCTGTCCAAAACACGAAAGAACAGGCTTGGTCATACGTAGCTCGTCTTAACTGTTTCCATTTCGCCCTGTCCTCTGCATCTAACGCTCTCATACCAACAACAACAATAATAATAATAATACATTTAATGTATATCGCACTTTACATTTGGATCAAATCTCAAGGTCTAACTGCATGTCCTCTCTCACCACATCCAGAAACCTCCGGTTAGGGTCTGCTTCCTTTTTCTCCTCCGCCCTGGCAG
The DNA here is from genome assembly GCA_009660295.1 of Lophius piscatorius. Taxonomy (NCBI): domain Eukaryota; kingdom Metazoa; phylum Chordata; class Actinopteri; order Lophiiformes; family Lophiidae; genus Lophius; species Lophius piscatorius. Next base: position 36,277 of record VRLP01005009.1, on the reverse strand, counting down.
CTCTATCTCCAGCTTCCTTCTACCAATATATCCACTATCCCTCCTTTTCCCTTACTTTGTCTCCAAGACGTCTGACCTGGGCTGTCCCTCACATGTGCCTGTCTATCCTTATCATACCCAAAGAAAATTTAACATCTCCCACTTCAGCTCTGCCTCATATCTTTTGATCAGTACCACCGTCTCTAAACCACTCAGCAAAGTGGATTTCACTACCCTGTTGTAAACCTTTCCTTCACTCTTGCTGTTACTTTTCTGTCACAGATAACTCTTGACTCTTTAACTCTCACGCTTCTCAACACACTTTACATTCCTTGCACTTGCCTCTTCTCCTCTCTTCCACAGTCCCCATTGCTCGAATAGTTGACCCCTATCACTTAAACCCCTGCACCATCTTCACCTCCACTCCTTGCATCCTCACCAATGCACCTGCCTCCCTCTCATTCACACACATATATTCTGTATTATGCAACTGACCTTCATTCCTTGTCTCCTCAGTGCATACCTCCACTTCTCCAGGTTTTCTTACACCTTCTCCCTGCTTTTACCACAGATCACTGTCATCTATAAATCATAGTCATAGCTGGATCATCATAGTCAAAGGAGACTCCTGCCTGCCTGACCTATACTGATGACAGACCTCCAGTCTGTACATCAGTATAGCAAACAAGAAGGGGCTCAGAGCCGATTCTTGGTGCGATCCCACCTCCAACTTGGACCCATCTGTCACTGCTTTTGCACGCTTCACTACTGTCATACTGCACTATTTGACTTATGCCGCATCCCTTTTTATTCCGGCTTACTTTCTTCATTGTTTGTGCTTTGTATATTTGCTGTTTAAAAAGATATCAAAATTTCTTCAAACAGGCGTGATGAATCTCGACAGATGTAGATGTAGTAGATGTCAATATATGTTCAGTCAGAGCTGAATAACAAGAATTTCTTCTTCATTTGAATCAAATCCGAGGAGATTTCACAACTTCTAGTGGTACAGTTTTATTTTAGTAATTATTACATAAGAACCTTCTCTCCAAGGAAAGTCTACATTCATTTCTAAAAGATAAAGCCGTCATTTGACTGATATCATTGACTATGCTGAATGTTCAGTTACATTGAACCCTCATGAGCTACGGTTGAACATTTTGTGTATTTGGATGCATCTGATACCTCCAAGAGTCGGGACACAAACATTTTCCCATTATGATTAGGTGCTTTTACCTTTATCGCAAGTATTGCTTTCCAGTCGACCATGTGACTTTTGTCTTCTTTGTCAAAATTTCTTCAAACTGCTTTGACTTTTTATGTAGTTAAGATTGTAAATTATACCATACTTTATTATCACACTTTTCAGTCAGCTTCATTCAAACTGATTCTCACTTTTATTACACGTCTTTTTGGATTTTAGGGTTCATTAGATCTTTTACATAAAATGATGCCTTGTTTTTCAGTGAAAAAATATTATTCTATTTGTTTTTAATAGAGTTAAGAGTAGGGGGAAAATATTTTGTTGAATAAATCATTTGATTGTTGTCATTCCAGTTACATATGCTTATTACAGTATGGAGAACGTCAAAGATATAAATAGAGCTGGCACTGATACGCCGTCAATATATGCACTGTCTGCCGAATTTTTTATATGTATTAATAATTTATTAAATATTAATTAAAACAGGACTAATACGCTACATCGCATACAAGTACCTGTTAATGGTTGGTTTCTTGTTTTTTCAGAACCTTTATTGTGAAGCTAGATCATATTAACAATTACAAACAAATAGGACCCTTATCTGAGCCCATTTTAAATTTGTTTGTGTTTTTGTTCATATACTGTAAGCAACATAAATAAGTAAACATGCATTCATGCATTGTATAATAAAAAGCCGGGGTTGTAGCTTCCTATGAATTAAGTCCAAATGATTTATCTGAAAAATGTAGTATACCACGCACAGGTACAGCACGCTTTAATATGACGTGCTATAGACACTTAATGTAAAGCACTTAGTCTAAATTTAATAAACGATGACCTGATGTGAATCTATACCGGTGCTTGTATTTGTAGCAATGGATTAATAACATCCATTCTAATATCTGATTAGGCTATGAATTGAAATCAATAGTGGGAGATCAATTTCTCCTTGAAGACGGATACCCAGAGTATAAGAAACGGCACAAATGAGCTGCTGAAGGAAGAAGCATTTCCAGCTTGTTCATCCATCAATGTGTATGTCCCATCCACTAGTTTAGAAAGAATCCAACCCTCAATAAACAATATTCATACCACTTGAATGAGTGGAATAATTGAAATCGGTCTGTATATAATTTAGCGGCACCGAAACTAAAGGTAAATGAAAACTACAGAGAAATTACAGAGCCGTATTCTGCAGTTTCTTTACAGTTACTGAGGTAAATGTGTGAAATGTATCGCTGTAGGATCTTTTCCACGTAGTCAGACATTTGCATATTAATATTATGTGAATGTACTGTATATATAAGTGTGTTTAATTATTATCGTACATTTTAATGCTCAATACTAGATTGATTGAATTCAATTTTTTCCCAAAGAGATGTGTTTCTTTTTAAATTACAGTCATAAAAATGTTATTTTCCTCATCCACACAGCAGATCCACGCTGTTGAAGGAGCCCAGTCTCAAATACAATCCTGCTTTAACAGGGCTAACATGCTTCCGTTATGTAACATCTTTTGCTTAATGGATAGTTTCTCCGTGGTTTTCATTCTGTTTATTAACAATCAAAGAAGGGGTCAAGAAATACATGCTGGTAAGATAATCTGGTCTCTGGAATTTAAAAAAAAAACATTAGCATTTTTTTCAACCCCTTTGTTGTTCAAAGGGAAGAAGAGTTTTTTTTTTAACATCCTGTTTACTTTTTCTTCGTATTTACGAAAAAGTCAGAACGCAGCTTTCTTCTTTTATTTTCATAAGTATATAAAAATATAGATAATAGTAAAATACTGTGATAACCATGACACTCTCAGACAGTTGTCATACTATGAATATCTAAAACTGTTGCAAACCTTCTATGGAGTTGGTCTTTGTTTTTTCAATGATTAAGAATAATACTTTTAAGTACAAACAAACACTGAAGTTATTTTTGAGGGTGGACCATGGATCAATGCCGTCTCCCTTAATCATTATCAAATGAAGCAGCGTTGGTCAAACCTGTGAATTTAATGCCTGTTTTGATTGATAGTTTAGCTTCACATATTTTAATCCTGCTAAAAATTGTCAAACATATAACACAATGGCAAAGAAAGTTCAATTTTGATGATGCTAGTTCTTAAAATCCACTTTGCAGGAAGCAGCCGGTGTGCACCGCTAAGCTACTGACAGTCATGGCGACGATTGTAATGGAGAGACTTGGGCGGGTGTTCATCAGCCTGCAGCAGATCAAGCAAGTTCCCCGGATGCTGACTGAGGCGGCACCCTCCATGCCTGGCACTATGAGAGACACTGACGTTCCCTTCTACTTCAGGGAGCGTCATGTTTGCACTGGTTACAGGCCGCTCAACCAAAACTGGCGTTACTACTTCCTGTCTTTATTCCAGGGCCACAATGAGACCATTAACGTCTGGACTCACCTACTGGCGTCTTTAGTTTTTCTGATTAAAGCAAAGCAACTCTCTGAGACTGTGGACTTTGTCAATGATCCTCATTCATGGCCTCTGCTGGTCCTCGTCCTGTCCTCCATCATCTACTCGGTGATCAGCGCAACAGCTCACCTGCTGGGTGGCAAATCCGAGCTGTATCATTACACCTTTTTCTTCCTGGACTATATCGGGGTGGCACAGTATCAGTACGGTAGTGCTGTAGTTCACTTTTACTATGTTGTAGATGAGAGCATGCACACATACGTGCATGGGGTCTTTATGCCCCTGGCCTCTGTTCTCAGCTGTCTATCATGTCTGGGTTGCTGCTTTGGCAAATACTGCAACCACAGCCTACCGACCTGGGTGCGCAAAGTGGGCCAAGTGGTTCCCTCAGCGCTGGCCTACTTATGGGACAGCAGTCCCGTGGCTATAAGACTCATGTCGTGGTCCACGACCAGCAACGACCCCGTCATCATCTATCACTTTGGGCAGGTGGCTCTTTTCCTCATCTGCGCTTTCTTTTTCACCTTCCCCCTGATAGAGCGCTGCTTCCCCGGGCGCTGCGACTTTATTGGACAGAGTCATCAGGTCTTTCATGTTTTTCTATCCTGCTGCACCCTGTGTCAGATCCACGCCGTCCACCTTGACTTCGTTGGTCGCAGGACAGTGTACACGCGTCTTCACGTGAGCGGCGAGGCTGCGCTCTTCGTGAGACTGTACCTGGTTACTTTGGTTGTATGCGTGCTAATTGTTGCCTTTATCTGGAGGAAAGTCAAACAAAAGCTTGACTCAAAGAAAAAGTCCAAGTAATATCAGCTTTCTAGGAATCTATGTGGAAACATTTTCACGTTCTTTTCATTCCAGACTTGCAGCTTTGACAGAAAAGGATCTACTTATAATTGCTGCAGTTGAAATGTGGATATTTCACAAGAGTTTGTTGCAGAGAGCAGGTGGAACAATAATGATATTAGGAATAAGCACCTTGGTGGTTATTTGAAAAAGGGAAGATGAACAATCAGACTTTCTAAACTTTATAATTTATGAAGTGATAATATTACTGATAAAAGTTGATGAGATACAGTTTTAGATGATCAGGTTGGGAAATATGATCTAAATTGTGGCGATAGGTCTTCAATTTAAAATTGAACTAACTTATTTTTAGAGTGCAATTTACACAAAGCTGAGATTTGAAAATGTATGTAGCAGATTTTGACCTAATACATGCTTTTTTTTTATTATCAGCGATTCATCTTTAAAGTTAGAAAAAGTATTTTTAACTGAAGAAACGGATGTTTACAGATTTTTTTGAGACACTCGGCATTAGGTTAGTGCTGATTTGAACTTTTTACAACTTTTAAATGCTATCATATAATGCAGATTCTAAATTAATTCAAACTTAGTAGTTGCGATTTTTAAGGATTACATTATGAGACTTACTTTAATTTTAGCTGGATCTTGAAATCTTTTTGCACTCAGTAATTCAGGTTCAGCTTCATAAAATCTTTTTTGATAGTATTTAAATGCACTGACCTAAAAATGATCCATGTGAGTTGAATCCAAAGCAACTGGACTTCAGTTTGGCCTTGAAGACTTCTCCCCTCTCATTCAAGGGGGTTTTTCAGCCCTTGAGTTTGAATTCAACCCACATGGATTACCATGACCTGGATGAATGAGAATCTACACAGACATGACTTTGAGATGGTAAACGGACTCTGCTTGTTTAGCCTCAGGTACTGCTGGCATTCACCCGTTCACACAAATTCTTACAGTGGTGCCAGAAGCTGACATGCAATGGGCCACCTGCTCATCAGTACCGATAACCACTCACATCATCACACCAGTCGAACAGCCATCAGGAGCATCTTGGGTTTCTCTATCTTGCCCAAGGAAATGTCAGTGTAAAGAAGGTTCTGGGGATCGAACTGACTCTCCGATATGTTGACCGCTCTACCTCCTGAACCAGAGCCTCCCACACTGTATCTATGAATGCTGGATATTCTCATGAGGGGGGGCCACATGTATATTCATGTCCTAATGATACGGATATGTCTTTTTTTATATATGCGGTATTTGTAGATATTTTTTTTTGTATTCAATGTTAGGAAGTCAGCAATCACTGTATTGTGTCTCATTGGACAACGTGTGTGCCTTTTGTATCATAAGGGATAAGTGATTGGATGTTACATTAGAGTGCTAATTAAAGACAGCTTGCCAATGTGTACATCTTTGGAAATGTCTTTTTGGACTAAAATTTAAACTTTTAACATTGAACGGAGGAATGCCGTTAAATGTAGGCATATATAGAAATGGACGAGTCATCTAAAGCCAGACTATTCCAGATATGAGCTTCCATCTTGCACTGGTAACAGTATTTTGGATTTGACTCTACACACTAATGGAATTGTGGGATAAAATTCCCTTCCTCAAAAACAAGCTGGGCTCAAATGTCAATAATGATGATTCACCCCCTTTTTATAACATCAAATAATGGATTTAAGCCATCAGAAAATGGACACATGAGCATATATATTGGCGTGATAAGAAATACCTAAAATGATTCAGATCAACTTGCTAAAAAAAAAATTAATTTATATTTTCGTTTATCCCAATCTGCCAAATTGGATGGGCAAAGGCGTTTGATATCTACCGCAGTGAGCCACTAGGGAGAAATAAGTTTGTTTTTGCTCTTTAGAATAAATGGTGGTCCAGATGTGGAAAACAAGATGGTAAACACTTAAAAAAGCCCCCATCAAATTTCAAGTGTGATGGAGGTTGTGGGATACTAGACACAGGAAGTTATTGCTCAACTTCACTGTATTGATTTTATCTGTTTTGGACCACTTTCATTTGTGGAGATAAATCAGATACGAATCTAATTCCTGCGGACATGAGGACAGTGTGAACCATCAGATAATTCATGTGGCTTCTCTCCCACTGAACTCGCTCAAATTATCATCATGTTTTGTCCTACAAAGTCAAATATGGAAGGTCAGAGCAATGATTATTGGGAGATGTGTGCATGCAAATTTATATATCAAATAATAATTATAAATGGTAAGTTAGCTTCAGTTAAATCCTGTGTTTGCCATCTCAACCACATCCTAAAATAAAAACAAACCATCTCCGCTGGAAACAATGCAACAAAAAAGAAAAAGGAATGCCTGCTTCAGTATTTTGTTAGTGAGGATGATGAACTGGCATGCCAGTGTTCTTTCCTACTGTTAGTCAGCATGCCTGTTGTGAAGATGGGGTCATGATACCGATCTGATCACTGGTGAAAGTACGGGGCATATGACGATTGAAATGAAGAATCAACAATTTTGCATTTTTTGGTTGAAAAGATGGAGTCAATAATCTACAAACTGATCAATGGATGCAAGTTAGCTGTGTTGACAGGAAATGGTGACGAGCTGGTCGCAGCGAAGTGAAATACTAATACTCGTGATATTTTCATATTTATACTGTTTTCATGGTTCAGCGCAGTTTTGTTTATATTTACTGTATATACATAGATACTTAAAGAAGGAGGCAGGACTTTTGTCTGATGTTTCCTATTCTATCGACCTCTGGTAAGACGCCTTTTGTTATGATTTTATCAATAGACTTCTTCTATTTAAACATTCATTACATGTATTATTGCGTTTGTAATAAATTAAAGCTACAGGATGTTTATATTGGTTTATCTTTCATTGCCTCATTTCTGTTTCTCAGCCGAACAATTACAGAATTCATTGCTAAATGCAATGAATTGTAAATACTACCTGTGAACGGTAAATTATATACTGATTCCACTTCTTGCAGGTAAAAGCAAATGTATGGTTTCTCAAAATACCAGAATCCAACAAAGTGATGTGGTCCATTTTATAGTATTAACGTTGGGGCCTCACTTAGAGTCGCAGCAATCCTTTTATCACAGTTCAGTAAATAAAACATTAAGTATTGTATGTTACATTTAATAATAAAAATAATAATACCTTTAATTTATAACGCACTTTACATTTGGATCAATTCTCAAAGTGCTACAAAGTAAAAGCAGATAAAAGCATCAATAAAAAATAAAATAATAACTATATGAAAATATGACCAAAAAGCAGCAATGTTAATTAAAGTCATAGATTCTGCTAAAAAGGAAAGTTTTAAGTCCTTGGCAAGGCATTGTGAGTGATCACATTGTTTTGTTATTTGTTATTCTGTCATCAGAATGTATAAGTTACTTCTTTTTTTTTAATCTATTTGAAATTTATATAAAAATTTGTAGCAAAAAATGTCAGCACTTCAAAATGTTTTAAAAATAAACAAATGTCTAATAAGTTAAAACAAATGACTTGGAATATACATTTTAGTAATATAATTGTGTTCTGTAGATTTTAATATGTCTTAAGTTTCAATTAATTCAATTTAAATTAGTGAATGGATGTTTTATCAAGATATTTAGTTCCCCCTAACAGTATGGTAAAGCACATAAGTTTTTCTGAACAACCAAATATTGGAAGAACATTATGTGAATAGACTAATGAAAATTTATTTTTTTAACCACTGAATTAGATTAGCAAGATTGAATGGCACAAATATTAAAGATGAGGAAGAGTTTGTTGAGCCATAAAGAGTAATGAAGGGCATTATATATATGAATGTGAGCAGAAAATAAACAAACCCCAGACACAATGGCATATTTGAGAAGTGCCCTAAAAACCAAACAACTATCTAAGTTCCAGACCAACTGCTGTGAACTGAACCCCGTTCATATCCACTCGTGAGCACGGAAAGGCCGTTTCCTGTTGGAGATATGACCAGGGTTGGTATAATCTACTTAAAATGCTGGATCCAGGCTTGAGGAGCACACGATGACAGATTATGAAAATAAATGGTGCTTCTTTTTGACCTTTCATGTACCAGAAAGTATGGCATGTGCAAAGGGACAATCTTCCCTCAATTCATTCAGCCTACTGTCCTGTTTAAGCAACTGGGTTACATAGATCCAACTTAACACAGTTGTTTACTTACAAAAAGGCTAATATTTAATAAATAGAATGAAACCGTCTAGTTTAATTTGCAATATATGCAATTGTGAATCACTTTCACCATAAAATAATTACTTAGTGCAAGCAGCACCCCTGTTTAATTTCTTAGCGTGTAGATTTAGCTGTGGACAGAACAGTGTCATAGTGGTAGCATTGATGAAGATTCTGTTTGAAACTCACCGGGTGGCCTTTCTGTTTGAAGTTTGCATGTTCTCCGTTATGCTCGGATTCCCTCTGGCTTCCTCCCACGATTCAAAAATGTGCCCTGCTGTTAAATTGGAGACTTCAGTAGGAGTGAGTGTGAGCATGGATGGTTGTTAACCTTCATGTGTTGACAAAGTGATGATGAAACAACCACTCACCCTAACATTAGTACAGACAGGCTATTTAGAATTACCCACTATCTGACATCACATGTTTTTGGACCGAGGGAGAAAGCCGGTGTACTCACAAAGAAACCACACAGTCATGGAGAAAAAATGTAAACTCCTCAAAGAAAGGCCCCATGGTGGATTTGAAACGGAAACCTTCTTGCTGTGAGTCCGGTGTTACTGGGCCACCATGTTACGACAATTCTAGCCTGAAAAGGCCCAATCTGGTCCAAACAATGTAGTAAAAGTAGATAAAAATGAATTTGAAGTGAATTTTTGTTAAATGTGATTGCATGTTAAGCTGATAGGTCATTGAATATTGAAAACTAAAAACTGGTTCACACAAACGCACTTATATCACCTGGACTGGCAGATGATAGGTGTTCCAGGATTGTAAAGTACATATACTGTTTATACTTTATAAACCAATATTGTTTAGTTGAATCTGCAAAATGAGATGCAAGTGGACACCTGTATTTCCCTCCCTAAAATATATACGATTAATTTGTCAGCATGTGAAAACGGGTCTATCCTGTGGCTCCACAGGTAACATCATCTGAAATGTCAGGATTGATCCAGGTTTTGTTAGTTCTAATATTTATTATTTCCCATCTGTAGTGCAGATCTGTGCGTACATGTGCTCTCCTGGTGTCAATGATATGAAAATGTATGTCATATCAATCATGGTTTCTTTTATTTTAATAAAATATTAATCTGCCACACGACTGGCATCCTATGACTGATTTGTAAAAAATCCGTATACTGCACAAAGTGATGAATTCTCCAAATCTAAGATTCCTGTTTGATTTCTTTTATTATAGTCTGTAAGAATCTGTTTTTATACAGGCATAATAGACGTTTTATGGTTGCAGTATTACATTATATTGCCTTGTTCAAAAAGCTTAGTCAATATTCAATACACAATAAAAAAAATTGGAGTTTAAATCCTGGAGTTTTATTTTGTTGGGTCTTAGACACCTCAAGCAGAGTGAAGAATATCTTAATGCTGCCCCCAAGTGGTTTTGAATGTAGCTACATGTACATTTGAGGCAAACACAAACGCATACTGATCTGGTTTATCTTCTCATGTCAGGAACCTTCCTTCCTGCTCTCTGCTTCCTCTGCTGCAGACCTCCGAGATGATATCGTCCAATGTACTTGCCAATGTCAGATATACAGACACTGCTGGCAGGCTCTGAAGTCCGGATCCAGACTGCATGGTTCAGTTCCTCGCACAAAACCCTGAATCAGCTGAATCATGGCAGTACTGGACTCTCTCCCACATTCCTCTCGTCTGCCCGACCCCCAGTTGAAGGGGTCAGCCAGCCCGCTTTCCTTGTGATACATCCCAAATGAAATTTAATCACTGCTCATAAAGTCTCTTTATACTTCGAGCATTATAGGAAGAACAATACACAGCTTTCCCATGTCGGAGTACCACGACATAGATGACATCAATTTGTGGAATCTGGATATTTTTCAAGGTTCAAGAACTGGACTTTCCCAGTTCGAATCCTCATATCACTGTGTAAAACACTGTTCTGTTAATTTATGCCCGTCACAGGGGAAACTTCTTTGGTGAGAGGAGCAGAATTTTGATTCTGCTGGCTGTTGATTTTTCTCTACTCACAGTTAATTAACTTCACTGTTACACTATGACTGCATGCTGCTGTCATATTACGTAACCAGCTCATATTCAGAGACATGGTAACATTTATATAATGGAATGAAGTGGTTGAAACGAAGTTCAACGAGTATGAGGGATAAACACTAACTGCATAGATGGAGTCCATATCGGGGCCAAATGGCACTCAAACTGGCAGATCAAATTTTTGATCTGAGGTAATACATACATCCTTCATTCTCAGACATCAATAACAGCCAGAAAACTATATTATAAAAGTTAAAAATTACATTAATAATCATCAATCGGTTTTGAAACATCAACAAAAATTTACTTTCAATGTCCCTTTGGTAAATGGCTGGACTAATAAAGCCATTTCAAACTATGTTACAATAAAACGGTCATGTTTCGGAAAACAGTCATTAACAGCCTAAAGGTGTATCTCACATTAAATGTGAGCAACTTGATGTGTTCTCTTTTTTTAATAATAAATAATAATAATAATAATAATAATAAATACAAACGTACGTTCTATTTACTAATATGCGCGAGCAACTCACTAATACGTTTATTATGTATCGTTTAACTTTTTTTTTTTACTACACAGGATCAGGGAGAAGCGCTGGCGCTATTGATTGACGTGCCGGCTATCGCAGTGCAAGCTGGGATTTGTAGTATCTGAGGTGTTTGTACTGTGTACCAGGCGGGCCAATTATTATACAAATGAAATATTGTCGCGCGGGCCTGGTGTCATTATCCGTGGGCCTTGAGTTGGTCACATCTGGCCTAGGCTGCCCAGTCTTATTTCTACAATAAGTTTTAACAGACAGAGGCAGTAGATTTGAATGAACCACCACATGCAGTGAGTGCATTCATAATACTGACACGGGGATAGACATGCCAGAACCACCTGGTGTATCAAAGAACAAAACAAATGGCATTAAGAGCTCTTCGGAAGCGGTCAGGGATAGAAGCAATGAAATTACATCAATATACTGATGGGAACATATTTAAAATACATGCAGGCTCAATTAATATTCAAAATCTATTACATTATAAAAATATAATTACTATAGTTTTAATTTAATGTGGAATTGCATGTATTTTACTTTAGAAATGATCACTGCTACATTGTTATACTTTAATATGAAATTACATGCCTTTTATTTTGAAAATACTTCAGCCAAATTCCTTCTTGCTTTTGGTTAACGGTTGCGCTTGATGTAAGCAGGAGAAAGCTTCTCGCACAGTCGCATACACAAAGAGAATGGACAGACCCACTCCAGTGAATATTAAGCTGTACTACACTACCGTTACTGCCTCAAGGACGGTGAGTCAGGCGGTCGTAGTTTAACGAACTTAACTTTATGTGAACGGTTTTTGGTTGGGTGACAGCTAACGCTTAAACAGACACACCCAGCAGCCTATCAGCCATAGCTTCCTCTTCACTAACTGCAGGCCTAAACTGCTTCTTGCCTCTTTTTTTCACCATTACGGTAATGGTCTAACTGCTTCTCGGCGCTCATTCGTACCACTACCGTAATGCCAGCGTTGTATTTCTTTGGCAAAAGTAAAATGACTGATATTAATAGTGTGTGAAACAGTAACAAACTATGTGTGACTCCACCTCATTTCATTTATTCGTGTAATGGGAGGGAAATGTTTCGAAGAAAAGAATAATGCGACACTATTATTTTACTAAAGTGACAAACATAGGTGTGACGACATGTACATCAGCAACACAGTTATTATCAGGTATTTCCAGTATCCTGTCTTTTCTTTGTTTATGTTGACATAATAACTAGGATATTGTCAGGAAAAATGGACGAGCATACAGATCCGACCGAGTTTGATAAGGCCCACTTTAGTGTGAGCATCTGCAGAACTACAGGTCTTGTTAGGGGTTCCTGAAAGTGTCGTAAGGAGGGACAACCAGTTAACAGGTGGCAGGGTCCTGGGTCCCTGGTTTATTAGTGGGCGTAGTTATTAGTAAAGTTTATCTAAACTGAAGTTTATCTTCAGTTACTTGACTCCCAAAGAGGGGCTACTGAACCACCAATAGATAAAAATGTTCATGCCCGTTCTGATAGAAAGGTTCCAGAACTCAGTGAATTGCGGCTTATGATAAGGGGCTCTACACTACACCAGATCAGACAGATGGTTGTAATGTTATGGCTGATCTGGGTATGTTGCTGAAAATGTTTAACTATGTAGGGTTTTTTTTCAATATTTTGGAGTCCTTTTCAAAATGCAATTATACTAAAAGCTCCCTACTAGTTTAAGTATGAAACAAGACAACCCAGAACCTTTTTACCAGAAACAGTCAGACACCACAGCTGACAAGAATGTGGCTGAGTTGCCTCACAGCAAGACGCTTCTTGGTTCACATCTAGGAGTGTGGCCTTTGCATGTTCTGTGTGTGCACTCCTCCAACAGACCAAAAACATGCAGCGTAGATGAATTGGTGACTGTAAATTGCCCATATGTGAGTGTGAATGGCTGTGGTCTCTATATGCTGACGACCGGGATGAATTGACGAGCTGGAAAGGGTGTACAGGTGTACCCTCCCTCTCGCCTGATGTCAGCTGGGGTAGGCTCCAGCCATCCCTTTACCCCACATACATTTATAAGTGATTATAGAAAATTAATAGATGGCTATCAGGATAAATCAGATGGAACAGGGTGACAGACATCAGTAATCTGACATTAAAAGCATAAAAATCTTCAGTTGGAACAACTTTGGCAACACTTCATAAAATCATTATGCGTTAAATCACTGGGCCAAACATCTGCTACCAATTACATTTTTCAGGACTGCACGGAGTGAAAAAGGGTTGTTGATGTTCATCAGCTTTTAACCCTCACATGTGCAGAGAAGCTGCTAGATGGCCTGTTAAATAACGATCTTATATAGAAGCCGGTAAAAGAGGATTTAATCGTTTATGGTCCACCGGTGTCATTCTTTAATATACCCTTTCAAAGCATTTCCCTACTGCTGTGAATATAACAATCATTTTAAGCTAAGTGGAGTAAAGAAAATGTATGAATTACGACCTGTTGTCGTATTGGTTCATATTATACATATTTTTATTTACTTAGCCCATAGCCAAAGCAACTAATCTGCCCCAAAATAAAAACATACCCAAGTTAACCAACCTAATACAAATCGTTATTTAGTATGAACTTGTTTTCTCTCCTAATACATGTTAATAATTGTTCTGCTGCATCCTATATTAATATAGTAGAACTGCTATTAAGCTGCTAAACACGGACAATATTAATTGTAAATGACTGTTATTTTAGAGTAAACATGGTTTTGGCAAGTATTTATTTTTTGTTAGTTATTTACAAGATGTGTTGCTTTAATTTATTGCTTTTATTTATTGTATAAATGTGTTTATTTATAGGGACAAATAAATAATACTGTCCTATGCCTGTTAGTCTGTGTCCTCTGACATTTAACTATACCTGGTTGTGTTTAGGTCGAAACTAATGGACTCGGAAGGCTACAAGTGAATTGACCTCTTTGGATAAGTAATGTTGTCTGGACTGAACTGAACCTAATAGGATAGTTTGTTTGATAGTTCCTGTTTTATTTTTCCATTCAGAGAAGTCTTTTAACTGCCACTTTTGCCGATTGCACTTTTTTTCCTCTTGTGAAATGAGTAAAACCATTTCGACACCGAGCTTCCAACAGCTCTGAGTGGTTAGCTAAATACCACGTTGTGTGTTTCCAGTTACTGCTGTACTTAGGTGTGGTCACTTTTAACACCCCCCCAACACACACACACCCCCAACCTCACCACTTCCTCTGGAAGCCAAAAAGATAGCATGTTCACATGGTCTATTAATCATCATCTAGGAGCCACTGCTTCTTAAAGGCACAGCTTCCAAAAGGACTTAACCTCCAGTGTTTCCTGTCGCTGCCTGCAGAATAATTCATTCAGTATAAAAATGTTGTATTTATCATTTATAACACTTACTAAACATGAAAAACAGTGGGACAGCCATCGCTATTCAATATTTTGTAGAAATGCAATCAGTAAAAGATTGATTGATTTGCAGTTGTGAAATCAAAGGTCAGTATGTGTCGCTGTTTCTCTCCAGGTGAAGTCTCAGCAGGCAGAAGTGATCCGGATCCTCGACACGAAAAGCATCCAGTATGAGCTGGTGGACATCTCTGTGGGCGGGAAGATTCTTGAAGAAATGAGAAGCAAAGTAGGGAGCCCCACAGCAGTCCCCCCCCAGGTGTTCAATGCTGACCAGTACTGTGGGGTGAGGAAAGCACACACACACACACACACACACATGCACACACTCAGACCACCACATCATAACAAATATGTCATTATATTGTTATCATTCGCCAGGAGTGATGTTGAAATACTTAGTGTCACTCTGTTACTTTGAATCTGGCATTAGTCACGCGTTTAGGTTTTTTTTCCCAGAAGACAGCTTACACCTATCAGCCATAACATTATAACCACCTGCCTATTAAGCTGAAGTATTTTCTTTGCCGCAAAAATAGTTCTGATCCATCAAGGTGTGCAGTGGTATCTGGCACCAAGGTGTTGTCGTAATTTGAGACTGAGTCGCGCTTGCTAATGTGCCGCAGGACCGCCGGGCCGTTAGTCCAGTGTCATTTGTCGTGCATTGTACGTGGGGGGTCTGATCAACTGTTCCCAGACAGTGATCGGATAAGCGGAAGGTTTTCAGATGTGTCAGTAATTTTGATCGGCGGACTCAAGCATTCACATAGTTGAAGCATGGTCTTGACTCGATCGGCTTCAAAACAAAACTTTATTGACAACTATCCATAGCGACAAAGGGCTGCATGAGCCGAACGAGTCTTACAGTGTGAGCACTCATGTAGTGGGCGAGGATCTGACCGTACACAAACAGCAATCATGAACATCTGCAAACATTTGATTCGTACAGTGTGAGTTGAAAACCATTAGCCACGACTCTACAGTCGAATGGTGTGAGCCCAGCTTTAGGTTTTGTAAATTTTAAGGTGGGATCTCCATGAATCAGACTTTTTTTGTCCATCAAATCCACTCAGATGCTCGATTGCATTAAAATTTGAGAATTTGGAGGCCAACGCAACACCGGAAGTCATTAAAGTGTTATACAGTAGTTTGTCAGTGGTTATAATGTTGTGGCTTATGAGTGTATAGAGCACACACAGTAAGTCATGTTGTTTATTTTTGGGCAACCCTGAGACTTTGGATTTTTTTTTTCTTGTTCACTAATGGACCCTTTCTCTTTGTAGGACTATGAAATGTTTGCTGACGCAGTGGAAGCAGATACAGTGGAGCAGTTTCTCAAACTGGCATGAGGGGGGCGGAGTGTAATGTTCCATCAGAACCACATTTCCCCAGCAACCTACCCACCCACTGCACGCCCTAATGGACGCCCTTAATCCAATCTCTTCTGCACCACTGGCAGTCTCCATTCACTTTCAATGCCATTATGAAGATTGCCAAATATCAAGTATCCAACTAATCAGAAGACGCACATTCCCCCCTACTGCACCATTATACTCTAAATCAGTCTTAATCACTTTTGAATGTTTTCCTCCTCTTTCTCGTGATGTCTCTCAGGCCTTTTCCCTGTCAGACTGACTGGCGTTACTCAGTGCCCACTCATAATCAATGGAGTGTCTAAATGTGCTGTAATGAAGTCGACTAATCTTGGCCGCAGCCACATGATCGCCAGAGATTAACTTAATCCACTGGATGACAACATTTAACCCAGAATCTTCCTGATCCTCTGCAGACCAATCACAACAAGTCTTAACAACAATATATTCTTGTTTTTCCAATAACCTTCAATTCCCATGTTGTACGTGACCACACACTATTTGTATCATCACATGGATGCAAATGCACACAAAAGTAGCAAGGACCAATGTCCTTAAACCGCATTCATTAAGACTCAAAGAAGCTAGTGGGGGTCTTTCTGGTCTAGAAACCTTGTTATTTTGGGCCAACATTTGATATTTGAACAAATGTTTGGGTCTTAATTGGGTCGGCTTGACTTGGTCCAGAGGGAAAGAATACCACCAAACTCAAAAAGTGGATTTTTAGACAAATATTGAATGAAAAAAATTACTTCAAGAGAAGAATCCGTAATCGTTACATTTGCAAAGACGTGTTTAAAAACAAACAGTTTATAACATGCATCGGTCTACATGTTAGTTGGCTCTCGTCTTCTTTAAGAACTCTACTCTTCTTTTTCGCATTGCTTCATAGCGCATATATTGGTGAAATACGCCACCGGATATTTTGAATATAAATGAAGAATATAAAAAAGGCACCAAATCTACCGTTTATGTAACATTCCTTTAAGGGTACTTTGGACGAACCTCAGCCAAAATGAATTTCTGCACTGCAAGACTAACTTACAGAACTACATTTATTTGCAAAAAGGCAAAATGGTCGATTGCTGTTACGTTGCAAATGAATTTAATTGTGCAGGAATTTCTTTTGCACCTGTCGAAAAAAAAAATAGATTCTCAGGCATTTCTTTAACATTCCCATATTGTTCATGTATCTCCATCAATCACAGTTTCTTTCCTCATGCTATAGTCCTATGACCACAGCCACCTTAGAAATCAGTTACAGGTTGGAGATTTCCAGCTCTTATACACCTATGTGTCTTTGAATAATCATCGGTGGCTGCAGAGAATATTTCTAGCACGGAGGTCATGCCCCTCGGCGTACTGAAGAGTTTTAAGGACCAGACGGGTGAAACTTTGACATGATTAGTATTAAAGAGCCTGATTCCGCTCATGCATTTAAATTTTATTTCATAGGCTAGCAAAAACATCTCAAAAGTTATTATAAAATAGGAGAAGTCCAAAGCATCGGGTAGCTTTAAAAACTTTTTTTGTTGTCTGATCTAACTTATATCAGGTGGGGTGATTATCTCGTGGAATAGAATGTGGTCCACGGCCTTATTGTTTCAGGTATCGAAACATGTTACCACATTACATGAACCAATGGACCAATCAGAAACCCTGTCATCGTTAGCAGACGTTAGCTGAACGTTTCAGGGGTGCGCTGCTTTATTTTAGCATCTCATGGAGCAGGAGAATTTCTTAATGTCACATTTTGTGCCAATATTATCTGTAATGCGCTTCACTGGGTGAATGTTTAATATTAGCACTTTCTCGCTACTTTTCTTCTACGCTTTTCCAAATCAGTAGAAATTAAAAGTTCTATTCCTGTATTTTTCACAAACGACACACAAATTAATGAAGGAAGGGAAGGAAAGATGGGAATCTTAAGCTTTTCGACGAAATCGCTTTTCCGTCCTATGTTTACTTTATCGGACACTTTTTGTCCGGGGGCATGGAGAAGCGGTGATTTATGCACTCAAACTGTGCTTCCTTCCGACCTTAAAAAAACATTTGACATTAAAAGGTCAAATGTGATCGATTTAAATTGACCCGACTCCATCTTACCGGCTTTAAGGAACACTCACCACAGGAGAAAAATGAAGGCTTCACTGATTTGTGCTTTTACACATGTGCACTTCTTTCTACTCAAGGACCTCAGTTGGAATACAGTGTTCATGTATCCTGTTGCTTTATCTTTTTTTGTTTGTTAATTAAGAGCCACATTTTCCCTCTCTTGCTCTTTAGTCCGTCACCCCCCCCCTTCTGGATTTCAATATCGTGTTGTCACAGTGTGGAATCTCCAGTAATAACAGCCTTCACACAATGATTGTGCACTGTTTTGTAAGTCGATGGTCCCTGACGTCTGCCTGTTATTAATGTGTATTCAATATTAAAACACATTGTAGACATTCAACGTCTCCCTCTCAGCTCCTGCTTTGCTTTTGGGCCAATTCCCCTTGGCCAAAAAAAGAAGAAAATAGGGAAGAAAATGCTGTTGTCTTCCAAGAAGATTGTGAAAAGTGATTTATGGGTGAAAAAAATAAAATGCAGTTGAATCTGTCTTGGTTTCTTTTTTTTTTAATTGATCAAATTGTTTGTCTAGTCTCTGTGTATGTAAAAAAGTATTGATGTCATGTCGTATTATTGTTCACATTTTAATAAGGAATTTTACGGGACGGTGTGGGCATGACAAGAACGTTTTTTTCTAATTTGCACTCTAGTGGAATTTTCTCATTGCCAGTGGATTAATATGAAAGGAATCTTCCACAGTCTGGGATTTTAGGGTCAGTCCATTCAGTTCTAAACTACCCATGAGCTACTTTTATTTGAACCATTGTATCTATTAATATTTAATTCCTTGCTGTTTTTTGAGGCTAACCCTAAGTCAGAGGGACACAGGAGTAGAAGCAAGATCTTACTTTGAATTTCTTGCGCATGGAATGAAACATATCTTTTAACATGTATAATAGCTAAGAATATGCAAGATTGGACCTTCTGTAAATATATCAGCACAAATGCTGATATGCATCCTACTATAGCAATGCCGAGACACTCCCTACTCTGCCTT
This sequence comes from Lophius piscatorius, assembly GCA_009660295.1. Lineage (NCBI taxonomy): Eukaryota > Metazoa > Chordata > Actinopteri > Lophiiformes > Lophiidae > Lophius > Lophius piscatorius. The sequence continues at coordinate 17,185 of VRLP01005009.1, read as the reverse complement.
TGATTGGATTGAGATGGTGATAAAATTCATGTTTGTTCATGTTTGCTTCACTGAAAGAACTGAATCTAATTACCTGTTCCCCTCTTTAGTGACCCTAATTTAGGAAAAAACAATCCAGAATGCTGACTTTACCAACAGACTTTTTTTTTTTCAAGCCAGGTAGAAAGTCATAATTATGACTTTAAATTATAGAATCCCCCCCAAAAAAGATTCAAGTTGCCATAAAAAAGACTGAAAAAATATAAATGTTTTAGCTATTAGATTATTTTGACAGGTAGTTCAATACACAAATATATGAGTTATATTGGAAATAAAGTAAACAATTTTATTGTTAGAAAAGTAGTTTAGATTACTGGTATCTGAAAACTCTATTTAAGTACAGTAATAATCAATTAATACATGCTTAATTCTTAATTCTGCTTGTATGGTAGGACGCCCTGTTTCTCTGGACAAAATTGGTATTTTGATTTTTTTCCCCCCAACTGTAGTTTTCTGACCACCTTTGATCATTTACCAGTGCAGGTCCCATGTATTAAGCGATATTACCGTTTAAAAACAAATCTTTCTTTATATTTAAAATTTGTTTTTGTAATGTATTTAATAAAACGAGGACTGGACATTTTGGGTGCTTGCTTTGGTCATTTTAAAAACATTTTGTCGTGTGGAAATACTGACTATTTTGAAGGCTTTTAGTTTGAAAATATCACCGGAAGTCTTACTGTACCCGCCCTCTTTCCGGTAGGTGATAGTAATGCAACTATTGGATCAGAGAAGAAGAACCGTCACTGCTGATTGGCTCTTGTTGCTTGGAAGAAGGAGGCTGTAAACATTGACAGGTTATTGCTAAGGTAAATTTATTTTTAACGCAATTAGTTTGAAAGACAAACTTACTGAAAGCTTACTGAAATATGCAAATATAGTCTCCATTTGTTTTTTGTGTAGCTGTCACGAAAAGCTAATTCCAAGGTAAGGTAGCTTAGCAAAGCTAGTTAGCATTAGTGTTCAGAGATGTAAATATAGCATCGCGTCAGCTTTTCTGTTGCTTTAAATTGAACGAAATACAAGCTAATGGGCCAGACCTACTCTTTTACTACATACCTCATGATTAGTACATTTATTCTCTGTTAATAATCAGTAAGCTGTCACTTTTAGCTGCCAAGGCTCGGCTAGCAAATTAACAGCAGGTACTGCTGCGCTTTTGTAATGTACTTCTAATTATCCATTTATTGTACTGTAGTAAGAATTGGGAAATTACTTCTCTATATTTGACCCATCTCTGAAGCGCCCGTAGGTCAAATTGGAGTTCAGGGTCCTGTAGACATCCCTATGACATGCAGACTGCAGGTGATACATCCGGGGCATCCATCCTGCATGTGCAAGAAAAGCTTTTGAGATTACCAACCCTAACTCTTTTTTAATTGAGACGTCAGATACTTTTTATGAATAACTTACTGTAAACACAATGCACTAAATACAAGCTCAGCTAATGTTGGTTAGTTGTTAATATGGATTATTTACCGGACCTCCTAATAGCCTAGTCACCAAAATCAAGGGTGGTGCGTTCAAAATATTTATTATTTTCATACTTTTTGACAGTGGTGACAGTCCCTGTGCTCAAACCTTGCAGTGGAATTTTTACAATTACACAGATTAGCCATAACATCCTTAACCACTGACAGGCAAAGGGAATAACATTGATTACTATTTTATTTTTATTATCTCATTAGAATTGCACTTGTCAGTGGGTGGTATCAATTATGCAGCACGTGAACAATTTGTATGAAGTTGTTATTTTGGAAGTGGGAAACATGTTTAACCGTGAGGATCTGAATGACTGTTACAAGGGTCAAATAGAGAGGATTAGAGGGCTGAGTCAGAACTTCTCCAGATCTGCAGGTCTTGTTGAGTTTCCCTGGTCTGCAGTGGTTAGAACCTACCAAAGATTGTCCCTGTAGGGACACTCAGTGGACTGAAGAGTGTAAACTCGGTCTCCAAATTTTCAATTTCAATACAATCTAGCATATATGACATGTGCTTGAAGAATGAACACAATTAATGGAGGCTCTACCTCAAAACCTACTGGGCCTAAATGGCCTCCTAGTAATGTCTTCGTACCATATACTACAATACACTTTCAGGGGTCTTCCGAAGTCCATACAATGAAGGGTCAGACCAGTTCTGGTAGCAAAGAGGTGACTTAAAAAATGTTTGGCAGATGGTTATATTCTTGTGTCCGATCAGGAAAAAGGATGGCGTTGGCCATCACAGACTCATTGCAGATCCTCAACATTGTTCTTGTTCCTAAACAGTCTGCAGATGTTTAGGGACTTGAACCTCCTCAGAAAATAGAGACAGATCTGGCCCCTCATTTGTAGGGCTTTTGGTGTCTTGTGTATATATTATTATATATTCAGAGTTAAATTCAATGATTTTCTTTTTCTTTTGTCTAATGAAGCCACATGCAAGGATGAGCGTCCCAGATTACATGCAATGTGCCGAGGATCACCAGACAGTACTAGTGTTGGTCCAGCCAGTCGGCATTGTACCTGAGGACCAATTCTTCAAGATCTACAAACGCATCACCAGTGTGAGCCAGGTGAGCATTAGGGACTCGCAGCGCCTCCTCTACATCCGTTACCGGCACCACTACCTACCAGAAAATAATGAGTGGGGAGACTTCCAGACACACCGCAAAGTGGTGGGCCTCGTCGCCATCACTACCTGCAACCAAGCCAAGGATTGGCCACAGACCGCTGATCGCTTCCATGGTCAGAAGGAGGTATACAGCTCTACGCTGTATGATTCTCGGCTGCTGGTGTTTGGGCTGCAGGGTGACATCGCCGATCAGCAGCGGACAGACATGGCCTTCTACCCCGGCTTTGACAACTGCTCTGACGTGGAGAAAAGAGTGGAGGACTTTGTTGAGTCCATATTTATTGTCCTAGAGTCCAAGCGGCTTGACCGGGCCACAGACAAGTCAGGAGACAAGATACCACTGCTCTGTGTGCCCTTTGAGAAGAAGGACTTTGTGGGTTTGGACACAGATAGCAGGTGAGTGCTTTTTTCTGCACCGTAACTCATTTCTCAAAAGCAGTTTAGTATTTAGAGTAGGGCTGCAGTAATCGATTATTTTACTAAGAGAGTATTCTACCGATTATTCTGGCGATTAATCGAGTAATCAAATAAGAAATATTGCGTACTCTGCATTTTGTTTTTGATTAGATCACTTTTGCTTTGTTCAGGAGAAATTGTGATAAACAAAACTGATCGGTCTATTGAATGGACAACCAATTGTTCCCTTATTAAAAAAAAACATGTTTTTTTGCTGGAATTACAATAATAACTGACAACAGTTATAATAACAAATGAGATTTCTAGTTGTTGCATTTATCTTTAGAATCCGCAATGTTATCCAGCACTTTTTCATTTGTTCTCAACATTAGTCTATCACGTCTCCTGGTGGTTTTTCATGGACGTCTTTCTAGAGTTCATTATTTCTTACTTTCCCATTTTTTTTTTTGAGAGTTTATATTAAAAACAAACTCTCTTCTGTGGTCTAGATATCAATTGGAAAGGGCCTTCTCATTCGGAAAAGGGGTATTTACGTGAGGCATTTCTTCTGATTTTATTTGGAATAAGTGGGCCATGTAAACCCACCTAATGTCCCCGTTTATGGAGGTGCAGAATCCAAGGAATCACAGTTAAAAGACACATTCACCAACCCTCAGAGTCACCATCACTGTCTGTCAGCCTTTGTCTGACTTTTTAACATCCCCAAATTTGAGGCATATTGAGCATCTGTTCGCTATCAAAGATAGGTTATCCCCCTCGTTTACCTCCGTTCACCGGGAGAGGTGCGTCTCCGGGGACGCTGGTCCAATGGTTGACAAGTGGGAGGAGATGAGGTGACCTGTAATAATTATAATAAATAGATTTATAAAGCGACCTGTAGAGAGTTGATCCAGTTTGCAAAGAGTAGCTATCAAAACACGGACTGCAACAGGATGCCCGGGGTTAGCAGGCTACCGGCAGATAGTACGGGACGATCTAGGACCCTTCCCCCTGTTGAGTGTCGTGCCACTGTGAGTATCCAATTCCGAATTTATCAGACAGCCATTCATTGTTTTGGGTGGGTTGGATCCTGTACGTGACGTAATGGTTAGCTGCGTGCGCAGCACGCCACAACACAGTGCGCTGAATACTAGTCCAGATTTAAGTTAAGGCTCAAGGCAAATAATTTGCTTCGAGGATTTTTAGTAATTGAGTTACTCTAATTATTCGAGCAATCGTTTCAGCCCTAATTTAGATGGTTGAATTTTCATTGGTTTTGGTAAATGTGGTGGTTTCATTATTTGCAAGTTGCTTGTTTTTTTTTCCTCCATCAATTTAGTGTTTATATGTCCGCCTTGTGTGCTCAAAAATGATCCTGTCACTTTTCTCTTATAATTTTTTCTGTGTTCTTCTTTTGTTTGCCTTGATTTATTTGTCTTTCTCCTTTTTCTTCCATCAAACTGTCCTGTGAGTTTATTGTTGGGTGTGAAAAGGTGAGACATTAGACTAGTAAGATTAGTGATCCCATATTGATCCCATCAGCTTTTTTTCTGCCCTGGAAGAAAAACCCAAACCTCTGTTCTGTTTTGCATTTCCCCAAAACTGCAAGCCACAGCCACGGTTTCTCCACACACTCAAGTTCACAAACAAACTAATTGAAAAAAGATTCATCAAAAACAAAAAATTCCCACAACAGTGGTATGAAACACGATAAAAAAAACATAGTTTAGTTCGGCACAGTAGCTCTTAAAAAGTGCATCCAAACCCACCACAGATTTATACATATACTTTCAGCAGTGTAACTGAGGCACAACCTTTATTTGCGCCACTAAATTTAAGTAAAGATGCACCAATTTTTCATGGGTATTTAATTTTGCTGCGATTTCCAATGACATTTCATGAAGAGAATTATGCAATCTGGTATTAAGTTGTCATTTATTAATGATCTATCTTGATAAATTGAATCGCATGATTGATGATCTGGTGTGCATTGAATGAAAGGGAGTTAAACTGGGAGATAATTGTAATTGTTTAATCAGAAATGGGATCCCTGTCATTAGTCACGATATACTTCTTCTTCCCAGGAAACGGGAAGAAGAAGTTATTTTTAAAGTTGGCATACAATGAGCACTTCAAATTTGCAGAGGGGGCGGTTCCTCTAGAATGGGGGCCATCATCTTGTGTTGCCCTGTTTGTAGAGCAAACTGAAACACAACTAATGAAACAAACTAACAAAACTAAACAGTATTTTTTATAGGACTTTTTAGGTACATTTTACGGTTGAATTGACAAGATGGAAAAGAAATGCTCTTAAATAAAGAAGAAGAAAAAGATAGTGTATAAGTTGTTGCTATAAGTTGATTATTTTTCATTTTAGCGGGTAAGGGATGGCCGTACAGTTTGGAATTACCCCCCTGTTGCGCCTTCTACTGGGGAGAGGTCCCATCTCCTCCGTGATTGTGCGCTGGGTTTGGAAAAGTTTGGGATTGTGCCTTATGACTCCATGTGCCCCCCAAATTTCTAATATATCTATCCAAATGTCTAAAACATTTACTTACTTACTTAATATATGTTATTGATGACATCATTTTGACACTTGAAGGTTATTTTAGACTCTTGGATAAGGATGAGTGAGCTATGGTGTAACATAAGTTACACCATGGAACTTACAATCTGGAACATTTTAAACACTGCACCTTTTAATGTTTCAATCAGCAACAGTTTTTAGCTGTCAGATTACTTCTCTTTCAGACATTTTTAGTCTCTTAGATTATTTTTCTATGTATTACAGTATTAACTTAAGCCAGTTGCCACATTTATCATTCAGAGAAACTCTCGTATAACCTCAATGTTAAACGATGACATGCAGAAACACCGGTACGGTCCTTTTCAACAGGAGCTGACTGTTTGAACACAATGTTGCACCACAGCCTCAGGAAAACTTTAAGACATGGAAGATGCGGAATGGGATTTGTTTGGCTAGAGGATATGGATCGTCTCACTGGTCATATGCATATCCTATCTCATTTCCCAAGAGCATATATTACCTTCCAGCTTGCCATACTGCTGTGGCTAAAGAAGTTTGATAATGGCATCCATATCCAGATCTCCAGTTTAATTGCTTTGTTTTAATATACCACTTAAGACACCCCGGAAGATTTACCTTTTCCTTTCTGTTTAACTCTGTGGGAACTCTCTCATTGCTCAGAATTTGCTTACTGGGCATCCGCTTGAATTTTCAATTATCCAGATAGATTTTCCCAGTATACATTTTAATATTGATGTTTAGAACCTTACAATACCCTCCCAGTCCTTCTGAGCGATAATATGTCTTCCACAATGGAGTTTGTTACTTTCCAAATTTCACCTCTATCCATTTGAGACTGCTCTTTCCTGAGTCTTTAGTTATTCAGTAGTTCTGCAGGGCGGCACTGAAGGTCATCCCAATTCTGCTGTTGTTTTGTTGCTCCCATTTTTTGTGCTGTCCAAACCCAATACATCCTCTCTGTAGCTGACTGATAAGATTCACGTCCGTGTCCTCTCCTGGCTCCCTGTTGATGTAAATTATAATAGAGTCAAAGCGGTTCTTAAAAAATAAGAAAAATACATTCTTTGAATCCTTAAACAACGTTTATTTAAAGCCAGCAAACATATATTTTATCTGATGGCTCAATTCAACCAATTGTTGTTAATCTCCTCTGTCCCGCCTTTTTTATCTCAGGCATTATAAGAAGCGTTGCCAGGGACGGATGAGGAAGCATGTCGGGGACTTATGCCTCCAGGCAGGCATGCTGCAGGACGCCCTGGTCCACTACCACATGGCCGTGGAGCTTCTCAGGGGGGTCAATGACTTCCTCTGGCTGGGTGGTAAGTCTGCAGTTTATTATTGAAAGATGGCATTTAAGAAGCTAGAATGTTTTTGCCTCTGCAGAGGAGGTCATGTGTTCACTGGCATTTGTAAATAACTAGGATTACACGAAAACTGATGGATTTCGTAAAAGTTAGTAGAATAGTTGGGTTTTCTCCGGGAACTCTGGCTTCCTCCCACAGTCCAAAAACATGCAATATAGGTGAATTGGTGACACTAAAAGAGCCTGTAGGAGGGCGTGTGGGTGTGAGTGGCTCGATGTCAGCTGCGATAGACTCCAGCCCCCCGGGACCCTGGGGGGCATTATGAATAATGAATGAAAAGTGGGATGTATGTCAGTGAAGAACACATAACAGTTTTGGATGGTCCTGGATAAAGGGGCGGAGTCTGTAATTTGGTTTCACTTTCTTCATCCTCTTAAGTTCTTTTTGGGAGATAGGGGCTTTTTTGACAAGCATTAACTACCAATAAATTAGATCCAATACATTTTGATTAAACTTGATATAAGTGTTGGGCATGAGGAATATAGTACATTTGGAATGGACCTGGATTAAGGGTATGTTCAGGGATTTGGTGTCACTTTCTTAAAATTCTTTTTAAATTCTTTTTAGGTGTTAGGAGCTTTTTGACCTTTTTTGTGTGTCATAAACTTGACATGGGTATTGATCACACATTGTAAAAGTGTTGGGCATACAGCCCAACTGAAGAATTCATACAGTCAGGAATTTGGCATCACTTTCTTTAACTTCTAACCTTGGGAGGTAGAGTTTGTTTTGACACTTCATGCTATTATGCCTCGACTACCAGACATATTTTGATCAAACTTAATGGAGGGATTGGGCATGAAAACAAAATGAATCCATAACATTTGAAATGGATCTAGATGAAGGGGTGGAGTCAGGAATTTTTTTTTTTTACTTTTTGCTTCTTTTTGAGTGGTTATGGCCTTTTTGATACTTCTGTCTGTAAATCAGAAATGACCAGATTTAAAAAAAAAGAATTTGGGGTATTTAGCGAGGAAGAATCCATAACATTTTAGATTGTATCTGGATAAACGGGGGGATTCAAGAATTTTGTTTTAAACACCAAACTTATCGAGACTTTCAGCTATTAAGCATAAACTGCCTCACAGATTTTGATTACACTCGGTAGAAGGGTTGAGCATAAATAGATGAATAAAAAGAAGAACTCAATAAATTTTGGAGTGGATCTGGATCAATAGGTGGAGTCAGGAATCTTTACTTTATTGGGCCTCGCAAGATAGGTCTTTTTGGAATGCTTATTTCAATTACAGATAACCTAACAATTATGGATCCACATGAATCTGAGTTGAACGGTTGGGTATGTGCCATAAATGAACTCTGATAATTTTGGAGGCTAATATTGTAGAAAACTGCCGAAATATTATTTTTTTTGAATAACTGTCAGATTAATAGTGATACCAAAATGATTCCAAATTCTAGGGCATCCATTCACGGTCAAGGAGTCATAATGTGAAGGTATGTCTAATAATAGATGCAAAGGCCTGATGGGGAAATGTAGTGGCCTTGGCAGAAATCTGTGTTTTCTGAATACTGTCAAGTTTTTCAATGTACTTATGTCTGCTTGAAATGCCAATGCCAGACAGAAATTTGAGGCATTCATAAACAACAGTATTTTAATATTTTCATGCCCCTGCCTATGGGAAATACATAGAGTTACCCTTTTTCTGTCTGTCCTTATATATGTAGGTAAATTTGTTATTTGATGAATTGATTACAACAATATTTCACACATACTTTGAAAGGGGCCTAAAGGTGTGCATTATATAACCGATTTCTTCCTCTGTCTTTCTTTCACTGAACATTTGAACTTTGGGGATTATCATTATAGTGTCCCTACAATCACCTATTTTAATAATAACACATCTCAAAGTGTGTTGTTTTGGTCTATTACCATCAGCACAAAGTTTTTTCAGTTGCAGGGGTTTTGTTGGGTGTCCTTCGAGCATGTCAAAGGTTCAAAATGAGTGTATGCATGTAGTCTTTCAAATCACAAGAAAACGTTTAGACATTCTCTTTTAAAAGGATAAAAAAAACTCTCAGAAGGGAGTCTTTGATCCTGTGAGGTCTGAAATGACCATGCCATAAAGGCAAATTAATTGTTTTAAAAGAGAGTGCCTGTCTGTGATTTGTTTAATTCATTAATCAATAATCAACAGAGTAAGGGCTTTCACAGTTTTAAAAAACACTATTTACTGGGTGAAATTTACACTGCTGTCAGTCCGTGAGAAACTTACAAAGGCTGATAATATTTGTATTATCACTATATTAGTCTGTAAAAGATTTTTTACTCTGCTTTTTCAATTTTACTGTCCGTTATCGGCTCCTTGCAGTTCATACAGTGCACATAACCGATACAATATAAAAATCAGAGTCATTGATCTTCAATGGGGGCTCCTCCAAGAATAAAATCCAGGAAAGAAGATCGATAATTAATTGGAGATTAAACATTTGTCTGTCACTCTTTTTGCTGTCCAGCTGCGTTAGAGGGTTTGTGTTCATCTTCGGTCATATTCCACTATCCTGGAGGCACAGCGGGCAAGACTGGATGCAAGAAGAGCATCTCCCAGCCAGCTGATGCGGGGAAACGCCACAGACCAGGTGCGCTCATTGCTGAGAGAAACAGTACTAAATGAGATATTAGCTGGCAACTCAAACTTCACTTGGCTCTGCTCAGCTAAGCTGCTTCCTTTGTATTAGTCTCCTAATATGCTGCAAGGTGTCTTACTTACCCTGGCGACTGCTTGTTTAACTAAACACTGAAATAATTTTATGTGTGTACTCTGTCGTAACATGCTATTAACATGTTAACATTAACCCTGCTATGTGTATAACTGCTTTCAACGTGAAGCTATATCTTCCCCAGCCAGCCAGGATAGAATCCTGCTTTGTCAGTTTGATTAGAGATGGAGCTTCTTAGTGAGGGGGAAGATTTTGTTTTAAACTTTTTTTGAGGAAACCGTGCATGACAAAATTTTAGAATGGTGCTACATCAGGAAAACATCGGCGATTTGGGACAAACACTGCTAACATGGCGTCTTGCATTATGGAGTGAATATGCATTCTTTCTCTCTGTCTGTAGGAGCTCAGGAGGTTCTCATTGACCCAGGTATGGAATGTCTAACCCACCCTCATAGTTGCCAGTCCGCCTGTTTCTCTTCTGCTCACAGTCACCTTTTGTTTGATGCCATTTCTATGTTTTGCATCATCAGTACCCTCCCTCTGTTATTGTATTGTTTTAAATATGAATTAATATTCTTTACCCTCTATGGCAGGTAGCGATCTCCTGTGTTGGTTTACCCTCTGACCTTTTCTTTTCTTGCTCTTTCTTACATTTACACTACCACATGACTGCACACTTGGCCAATATGATTCTTAATAGTTCAGAATTCAATATTCGAATAAACCCACATATTCCTGTTGTTAATAGCACAAGAAAAATTTAATGTCAGATTTTCTTCTCAATCACCCGCTCCGAGAAAGTCCCTCACCATTTGTGCATAGTTTAATTTCCCCTTTTGTAAATTGTTCACTGAAAGTATGTGTATAAATTCACAACTTGAATTTATACACCAGTCAGCCACAATATTATTACTACTAACAAGTGAAGTTAGAGAAAACATTGATCACCATGGCACATGTCAGTGGATGAGATATATGAGTCAGCAAGTGGCCATTTTTTCCCTCTGAAATTAATTGGGAAAGGGGCAATTTTCGAGCTGCCCCTTTTTTGGGAAAGGGGCAATTTTCGAGTGCTAAAAATGCCCCTCAAACTGTTGAGGGGCATTTTTAGTACTTTTTGATTTGATTGTATTATTATTATTATTATTATTATTATTATTAAACACAATTAAACATGGAATAACCTGAGATAACAAAGAAATACAGTTTAAATGATCGTTTCATTTAATGATGCAACATGGTTATCCAATACATACATCCCCAGTGGGAAAAAGTATTCACTCCATGAACTTAACCATTTAATGTCCTCACCAAGAACAAAAGAAATTGGAAATTTTTTTTATTTTGCATATTATTTTTCCTGTCATTCAGTAATTTAATGCACTGTAGTGGAATTTTGGGCCACTGTTCTTTGCAGAACGGATTCCTTTTAGTAACATTGGAGGGTTTGTGAGCATGAATGGATCCTTTTAGGTCCAACCGCAGTATCTAGATGGGGTTCAGACTCATATTAAGCCACTCTGGATCTTAAATTGTATTCCTTGGAACCATTCAGAGATGGAATTATTCTTCTGCTTTGGATTATTGTCTCACTGCGTGACACAGTTACACTGAATTGAGGAGGGGGCAGATACTTCTTCACACAGGCCCAATTAGTAGTATAGAACAATTTTGCTTGAATAAATTCACTTATTGTTTGAAACTTGTATTTTTCTTAAAACATTTCTTATATGCTGTTATTTGAAGACCTAGCACTGTTAAGACTTAGATACACACAAAACTAGAAGAAATTAAGAAACCAGGAGGGGACTCAATATTATGTCATAATGCCGTAATATTGATTTGGTTGCATCCAAAGTAGCAATTAACACTTTTCAGATACCTTCATTGAAAATTATTTCATGACGTTTGATTTGATATGCTACCATTTATGCTTTTTGATCATTGAATATCTGGATCATTGAATATCTGGATCTTAGTTATATATAAACATGTATATGTCTTTCAGGACAGAATCTTTTAAGAATACATTTTGTATTTAAATTTCCTCTCTTTCCTGATTTTATTCACATAATTTCCTTTCCTCTTGTGGTGGTACCAGCTGATGAACACTTATCTTTATCTTAAATTCTACTAATCGTGTACCGTCCTCCTCTTTGGAGTGTAGGTGCCCTCACAGCCAATGGCATCAGCGCAGACACCAGTACTGAGATTGGACGAGCCAAGAACTGCCTGAGTCCTGAGGACATCATCGAGAAATACAAAGAGGCCATCTCCTACTATGGAAAGGTACTAATAAGGAACTACAGAACTGTTTAATCAAGGATTCATCCAATGTCATTGTTGTTGGATTGTGACAGGCTCTAATTCCAGGAGTTTTTGGCTTTTTTAAACCTGAATAACCCCGTTTAATTCTGGAAAGAGAATGACCGTCTTACATCCACTTCCCCATGCCATCACGCTCCTTGTGATGCGATAGTCTTGATAATATCCTGCAGTGTGCGATCTGCTATTATTTCCAAATCTTCCAGTGTGTGCGATCTGCTATTATTTCCCAATCTTCCAGTGTGTGCATGTTTCAGAGCAGAGAGATTATGACATCGCTGCTTTTGTGATTCAAGCCCTTTTCAAAATCATTCCATCAGTGTGAGGCCAGAAAATAATTTTGTGATTTTAACATAGAAGAATGTTTTTCCTATGGTTTTTGAAAATATTTATGTTTAAAATGATTCTGAATAACACTGACAGTCTATAAAACAATAAAAAATAATAAATTAACATTATGAAAACCATCCACCTAAACCTCCATTCAGTAAGACACTGCCTAATAGAAAAAACTTTTTCTAATTAAAATATAATCTTGGCTAATTGAATCTTTTCAAACTCAGTGTAGTCTAGAAAACAACCATTATTAGTCATAACAAATTAGCTGAATTTTTAACTTTGATGCGTCACTAGTAAAGCATCAAAGTTAAAACACCTCTGTTGATGAGATGACGAAAAGAGAAAAAAAACATTTACGGATTTAATTTTAATTGGTAAATCTGTCCATTTTATTACATTTATTCGACTTCAGATGCAATTAATAGAACTAATTACATTGTTAAGATTCATTGTTATATATGCGTCAGAATGTTGAACAAGAAGTAGTAAATCATTGATTATTCTGATTGATTATTGATTATTCGCAGCACAGCTGTGTGGTGGTTGTCTCTAACGACTTACAGAAAGGAAAACTCTGGGTTCTAATCCACCTGGGGATTTAGACTTTAGTTTTGTCATGCTGAAATACACTTTGTTCAATATATGAAACAGAAATTTAAATGGCATAATCAATTATTTAACAATTTATATCTTACAGCAATTTCGTCTATTTTCTTTAATCAGAAGCAGCATGAACTTTCCCAGCGATTTTTGCTACAGTTGCTTCACTGTGGGATCAAATAATAGGAGCTAGCCTTCACTCATCAAACAAATAAATGAGCCTTTGGCAACTATGACACCGTCACTGATTCACTGGCAATTCATCTGTATGCCACTTTGATATTGTAAAAGTCACTCAGATCTGTGTACTTTCCCGTTTTTCCTACTTCCTGCTGTTCACTTTCTGCCTAATATATCCACTGACAGGTGCCATTATAATGAGAGATCTGTGTTATTCTGATTTCACCTATAAGTGGTTATAATGATAAGTCTGATCAGTGTAAGTAGGGTAAAGACACCAGAGTTCAGGTCGTCACTCGTGAATAACCCTCTCACTTAATGGTCTCTTCTGTACATGGGAGACAAGACATGTCTGTGATTTAATACTATGTAAGACTCAATCAGCTCACTAGGGGTCAGTGTTTGATTTGCTTTGATGTAGTTTGAGGGCTGAACAATGTGCATGAGTAGAACCAGAGCAGTAACAGTAACTGTAGCTGTTTATTTCTGAACAATAAATAATGGACAAAATTACAGATAGGAGAAAAAAGGATTAGGTTATTGGACAGCCAGCAGTATATATTTTACATTTATATAATATATTTATATTCTCTTTTATCAACTGTACTTGTACAAAGTCAAAAAGGACAATATTATAGTATCTCTAATGCTTAGGGTGAGTTGAATAGGCTCATTATGATACAAAAATATTCCGAAGCAACCCTCCGCTTTATCTTCATTATTCTAATTGCCTTTTTGCGCTGACCTATCTCAGCCCTTTTACCAGTAACTTGTTCATTCAGAATTAAATTACATCTCGACACATAGCCATTCAGATATTAATTGAATTTTAATGAGGAGACAATGATGGTGGAAGTGGAGGGACGTTGAGGGACTGAGAGATAAAATATTCACATTCTTGGCCTCGACATGCAGCCTCAGCAGGTGGAGCCTGGGTTTTAAGTTAAAGCACAAAATGGAGCGTTGCGTGGGAATCCCTAGGAAGGGAGCAACAGGGGAGCCTGCTATCACGTTTATACGTCATCCCACGTCTGCATTGACTGATGAAGGTGGTCCTATTTTAATGGCAATACATTGCCTCTGATTATGAGGTGGGCTGCGAAGTCGACTATTCATTTTTCATTAACGACTCCTCCTCTTATTTCCCGTAGTATAAGAATGCAGGAGTGATTGAGCTGGAGGCCTGTGTGAAAGCCGTCAGGGTGCTGGCCATTCAGAAGCGAGCCAGAGAGGCGTCAGAGTTCCTGCAGAACGCTGTTTACATCAACCTGGGGCAGGTATGCTACCAGACTGCAAAATAAAGGCTCCTTCCTACACAGTATGATTATTATCACCGGCAGTGTGGTGTACATTTGAGTCAGGGTGACTGCAGGATATGAAATAGAACTCCTGTAACAAATTGTTCTCATGGAGTCTAATCTTTTTTGCTCTCTATCACAAATTTTTTTAAATCTATTTTTCGTTTTTAGTATAAGGTTTTGCCCTTGAGTCTGGTTTCATAACGTGACCAATGGATTCATTGAAATCTCAACCAGGCTTGCCTTTTGTGTTCCAGCCTCTTTTTCCTCCTCTCTTTATTCTCCATATACATGAAATGACATTATGATATTATTTAGTCAGCCACTTCATTTAACTGTGCAATTGTAAATTTGAGCCAGAGGGGCCCGTCCTGGGCATTATATCTCCACTCTAGGTACTCGGCAGCATCTCCCAACTCAATGTAAAGACACTTAATTATACTTGGATGTTTCAAAATGCCCTCCAGACATGCTTCAAACTATATAAAACATACTCTCATACTCTTCACTACAAAGTTGAATTGCTGTCTTAAAGATTCATTAATTCACATCTTCTCTTTCTCGCTCAATAAGAAAATCGAGTTTAGTTAGTCATATCTTAGGTTGAGTCATAAATTGCCTCTTCACTGAAGTTGAGTGTATGTACTTTGGAAGAATTATGCTTAAACTTTACACAATTATAAGTGACATTTGTGCACAATGACTTTGCTCCCAAACAAGTCGTGATGTCACAAATTCCATTTGTTCCACCTACTGAGATTGGAGTTTAGCTCTGAGAAACTTTCTGCCTTAAACAGATGCGTCTAAAAACAAACTCTGCACACATCCCTCTGCACTGTGAAGCTCTGTCATCCATCCGTAACAACAATAATTGAAAAATTGTTCTGAGTGGAAGAGGGCTTCAATGTTTTCTCCATAACTGCAGCTATCAGAGGAGGAGAAGATCCAACGTTACAGTATCCTGTCTGAACTCTACGAACTGATCGGCTTCCATCGCAAGTCTGCATTCTTCAAGCGAGTCGCAGCCATGCAGTGTGTGGCCCCTACCATCCCAGAGCCTGGGTGGAGGGCTTGCTACAAGCTGCTCCTGGAGACGTTGCCTGGATTCAGTCTGTCACTTGATCCTAAGGACTTCAGCAAAGGTAAAAGGGGACACTTTGGCTGACGGACAGATATAGGCAAATAACCTCCTTGGTTGAGGTAACATGTCGTTTTTGGTTCATCTGTCATGCTCTGGACCTTCATAAGGTGCTCCCACAAGCTGGTCAATAATATATATAAATTAGGCTGCTAAAATTCAAAATATATAAAAAAACAAATAAAATATATGATGGTGCTGAACACAACAAAAAATATATTGTATTGCTACAGAACACATCAAGCATCATTCTGTTTTGTCATATATTTATATGTAATTTGTTATGGTGCACCCTCAGTGTCACATGAGAAATTAGAAAGAGCTGCTTGTGCAACTTACTGAACAATCTGTAAGCACAGATTTGTAATCTAATGTCTCAGATATTTTAATCTATGCACACAGAATAGTAAACTAATACCACAGATTTGTCTGATTCGATGAATTTGTCTGTAACTTCAGCAACACAGAGTCGACAAGTGTTTAACAATACACGGCAATGATATGTTATTAATTAGTCAGAGTCTTAGCCAGAGCCAGAGATTCTTATTGTTGCAAACCTCAGTCAGATAAAGGATCATTGAATCTGGCAGAAGTGACTTTCATCTTTACAGATTGTTGTTACTGTGGTAAAATATTGCTGACAATGCGCCTGTTTTTGAATCTCATCGTCTTCTCTGAATCAACAAACTTCCACAAGCACAGTGTGGTTTGAGGTATTCATCTTTTTTCTCACCTGCATCAGCAAAGCTTTCTCCTGGATTCTTTCCGTCTCTTTGTATTTGTAGTTTTCTCTCACACAGTGAGAAAAGTTTAACCCATTTCAAGTCTGCTGTTCTTTATTTCTTTTGGCCTCACCTAAACAATGTTGCTTGTGATAATGACTTTGCCTGATATGAAACTGATGGAAGTAATACCAGACAATATCTCTATCATTCTGTGATTCTCTGGAAAGCATGTTTCAGTGTCAGGAGGGGCATAGAATAGAGGGATGGGAGTCTGTCCCCTAGTTTTTTGGTGAGGGATATTCCCTCACTAAATGTTGTTGTAAATACTGTATTAAATCGGCCGTTAATGCCTCTCTCCGGGCGGAGAGGGGGAGAGAGTGAGAGGGCGGCACACAGTTCCAGAAGTCCAAAATTGTGGCAGACTGCCACAAATAAATTAAAGTGGTCAGGGTTACAAGTCGCACTGGGTTAACTGATTATTTGTCTTGTAAAATGCTCTTGCTAGAGCTAGAATACCTGTGTGTCAGCAGTGTAAACCCACATTTAATAGATAAATGAAAGTGAATCTTTTCATTCCACATTCAGCTCTGCAGCCTTTTCAAGAGCAATCATTCAGGTTCTTCATTCAAACCACAACTTTGCTCTAAAAGACACACCATTGAAACCTGACCCTGGCTTTTATATACACTCTGATAAGCCTCTTAGTTCTACAGACTATTGACCTGAGCTCATTGAAAGCACTCAGTTGGTAGCATTGGCAACACAAAAGACTGCTCGCAGCAAACAGAGAGGCTCAGGGATGTCCGAATTTGTTCATAAGATTGCAATTCAAATAAACAAATAGAGGGTTTCTCTCAGATATGATGGTAATCTCTGGCTCGGTTTCCCTCACAAACTGTGAACTGAAAAAAAATGTGAACTGAAACAAGATGTAGATT